>OX940882.1:3204706-3343938 GCA_954870665.1 Stratiomys singularior | reverse complement strand
TTGATGATTGATGATTGATGATTGATGATTGAGCATTGATCATTGATCATTGATGATTGATGATTGATGATTGATGATTGATGATTGATGATTGATGATTGATGATTGATGATTGATGATTGATGATTGATGATTGATGATTGATGATTGATGATTGATGATTGATGACTGATGATTGATGATTGACGAATGATGATGGTTGATTGATGACTGATGATTAATGATTGATGACTGATGATTGATTATTGATGATTGATGATTGATGATTAACGATTGATGATTGATGATTGATGATTGATGATTGATGATTGATGATTGATGATTGATGATTGATGATTGATGATTGATGATTGATGATTGATGATTGATGATTGATCATTGATCATTGATGATTGATGATTGATCATTGATCATTGATGATTGATGATTGACCAATGATGATTGATGATTGATGATTAATGATTGATGATTGATGGTTGATGATCGATGATTGATGATTGATGATTGATGATTGATGATTGATGATTGATAATTGATGATTGATGATTGATGATTGATGATTGATGATTGATGATTGATGATTGATGATTGATGATTGATGATTGATGATTGATCATTGATCATTGATGATTGATGATTGATCATTGATCATTGATGATTGATGACTGACCAATGATGATTGATGATTGATGATTAATGATTGACGAATGATGATTGATGATTTATGATTGATGATTGACGAATAATGATTTACGACTTATGGTTAATGATTGATGTTTGATGATTGATGATTGATGATTGATGATTGATGATTGATGATTGATGATTGATGATTGCTGATTGATGATTGATGATTGATGATTGATGATTGATGATTGATGATTGATAATTGATGATTGATGATTGATGATTGATGATTGATGATTGATGAATGAGGTTTGACGAGTGATGATTGATGATTGATGATTGATGATTGATGATTGATGATTCATGATTGATGATTGATGATTGATGATTGATGATTGATGATTGATGATTGATGATTGATGATTGATGATTGATGACTGATCATTGATGATTGATGATTGATGATTGATGATTGATGATTCATTATTGATGATTGATGAATGATGATTGATGATTTATGATTGATGATTGATGTTTGATGATTGATGATTGATGATTGATGATTGATGATTGATGATTGATGTTTGATGATTGATGATTGATGATTGATGATTGATGATTGATGATCGATGATTGATGATTGATCATTGATCATTGATGATTGATGATTGATGATTGATGATTGATGATTGATGATTGATGATTGATGATTGATGATTGATGATTGATGATTGATGATTGATGATTGATGATTGATGATTGATGATTGATGATTGATGATTGATGATTGATGATTGATGATTGATGATTGATGATTGATGATTGATGATTGATGATTGATGATTGATGATTGATGATTGATGATTGATGCTTGATCATTGTTGATTGATGATTGATGATTTATGATTTATGATTTATGATTTATGATTTATGATTTATGATTTATGATTTATGATTTATGATTTATGATTTATGATTTATGATTTATGATTTATGATTTATGATTTATGATTTATGATTTATGATTTATGATTTATGATTTATGATTTATGATTTATGATTTATGATTTATGATTTATGATTTATGATTTATGATTTATGATTTATGATTTATGATTTATGATTTATGATTTATGATTTATGATTTATGATTTATGATTTATGATTTATGATTTATGATTTATGATTTATGATTTATGATTTATGATTTATGATTTATGATTTATGATTTATGATTTATGATTTATGATTTATGATTTATGATTTATGATTTATGATTTATGATTTATGATTTATGATTTATGATTTATGATTTATGATTTATGATTTATGATTCATGATTTATGATTGATGATTGATGATTGATGATTGATGATTGACGAATGATAATCGATGATTGATGATTAATGATTGATAGTTGATGATTGATGATTGATGATTAATGATTGATGATTGATGATTGATGATTGATGATTGATGATTGATGATTGATGATTGATGATTGATGATTGATGATTGATGATTGATGATTGATGATTGATGATTGATGATTTATGATTGATGATTGATGATTGATGATTGACGATTGATGATTGATGATTGATGATTGATGATTGACGAATGATGATTTAGATTTATGATTGATGATTGATGTTTGATGACTGATGATTGATGATTGATGATTGATGATTGATGATTGATGATTGATGATTGATAATTGATAATTGATGATTTATGAATGATGATTTATGATTGATGATTGATGTTTGATGATTGATGATTGATGATTGATGATTGATGATTGATGATTGATGATTGATGATTGATGATTGATGATTGATGATTGATGATTGATGATTGATGATTGATGATTGATGATTGATGATTGATAATTGATGATTGATGATTGATTATTGATGATTGATGATTGATGATTGATGATTGATGATTGATGAGTGATGATTGGTGATTGATGATTGATGATTGATGATTGATGATTGATGATTGATGATTGATGATTGATGATTGATGATTGATGATTGATGATTGATGATTGATGATTGATGATTGATGATTGACGATTGATGATAGATGATTGACGAATGATGATTGATGATTTATGATTAATGATTGTTGATTGATGGTTGATGATTAATGATTGATGATTGATGATTGATGATTGATGATTGATGATTGATGATTGATGATTGATGATTGATGATTGATGATTGATGATTGATGATTGATGATTGATGATTAATAATTGATGATTGATGATAGATGATTGATGATTGATGAATGATGATTGATCACTGATGATTGCTGATTGATGATTGATGATTGTCGATTGATGATTGACGATTGATGATTGATGATTGATGATTGATGATTGATGATTGATGATTGATGATTGATGATTGATGATTGATGATTGATGATTGATGATTGATGATTGATGATTGATGATTGATGATTGACGAATAATGCTTTATCATTTATGATTGATGATTGACGAAAGATGATTTATGATTTATGATTGATGATTGATGTTTTATGATTGATGCTTGATGATTGATGATTGATGATTGATGATTGATCATTGATGATTGATGATTGATGATTGATAATTGATGATTGATGATAGATGATTGATGATTGATGATTGATGATTGATGATTGATGATTGATGATTGATGATTGGTGATTGATGATTGATGATTGATGATTGATGATTGATGATTGATGATTGATGATTGATGATTGATGATTGATGATTGATGATTGATGATTGATGATTGATGATTGATGATTGATGATTGATGATTGATGATTGATGATTGATGATTGATGATTGATGATTGATGATTGATGATTCATGATTGATGATTGATGATTGATGATTGATGCTTGATCATTGATGATTGATGATTGATGATTTATGATTTATGATTTATGATTTATGATTTATGATTTATGATTTATGATTTATGATTGATGATTGATGATTGATGATTGATGATTGATGATTGATGATTGATGATTGATGATTGATCATTGATCATTAATGATTGATGATTGATCATTGATCATTGATGATTGATGATTGACCAATGATGATTGATGATTGATGATTAATGATTGATGATTGATGGTTGATGATTGATGATTGATGATTCATGATTGATGGTTGATGATTGATGATTGATGATTGAGGTTTGATTATTGATGATTGATGATTGATGATTGATGCTTGATGATTGAAGATTGGTGATTGATAATTGTTGATTGATAATTGATGTTTGGTGATTGATAATTGTTGATTGATAATTGATGATTGATGATTGATGAATGACGAATGATGATTGATGATTGATTATTGATGATTAATGATTGATTATTGATGGTTGATGATTGATGATTGATGATTGATGATTGTTGATTGATGTTTGATGTTTGATAATTGATGATTGATGATTGATGATTGATGATTGATGATTGATGATTGATGATTGATGATTGATGATTGATGGTTGATGATTGATGATTGATGATTGAGGTTTGATTATTGATGATTGATGATTGATGATTGATGATTGATGATTGATGATTGATGATTGATGATTCATGATTGATGGTTCATGATTGATGATTGATGATTGATGATTGAGGTTTGATTATTGATTATTGATGATTGATGATTGATGATTGATGATTGATGATTGTTGATTGATATTTGATGTTTGATAATTGATGATTGATGATTGATGATTGATGATTGATGATTGATGATTGATGATTGATGATTGATGATTGATGATTGAAGATTGATGATTGATGATTGATGATTGATATTGGTTGATTTATGATTGATGATTGATGATTGAAGATTAATGATTGATGATTGATGATTGACGAATGATGATGGTTGATTTATGATTGATGATTAATGATTGATGATTGATGATTGATGATTGATGATTGATGATTGATGATTGATGATTGACGATTGATTATTGATGATTGATGATTGATGATTGATTGTTCATGATTGATGATTGATTATTGATGATTGATGATTGATGATTGATGATTGATGATTGATGATTGATGATTGATGATTCTTGATTCTTGATTCATGATTCATGATTGATGATTGTTGATGGTTGATTGATTATTGATGATTGATGATTGATGATTGATGATTGACGAATGATGATTGATGATTGATGATTGATGATTAATGATTGATGATTGATGATTAATGATTAATGATTAATGATTGATGATTGATTGTTGATGATTGATGATTGGTGATTTATGATTGATGATTAATGATTGATGATTGCTGATTGATGATTGATGATTGATGGTTGATGATTGATGATTGATGATTGATGATTGATGATTGATGATTGATGATTGATGATTGATGATTGATGATTGATGGTTGATGATTTATGATTTATGATTTATGATTTATGATTTATGATTTATGATTGATGATTATGATTGATGATTGACGAATGATGATTGATGATTGATGATTAATGATTGATGCTAGGTTATTGATGAAAGATGATTGATGATTAATGTTTGATGATCGATGATTGATGATTGATGATTGATGATTGATGATTGATGATTGACGATTGATGATTGATGATTGATGATTGATGATTGATGATTGATGAATGATGATTGATGATTGTTGATTGATGATTGATGATTGATGATTGACGAATGATGATTTATTATTTATGATTGATGATTGATGTTTGATGATTGATGATTGATGATTGATGATTGATGATTGACGAACGATGATTGATGATTAAAGATTGATTATTAATGATTGCTGGTTGATGATTGATGGATGATGATTGATGATTGATGATTGATGATTTATGATTTATGATTAGCGATTTATGATTGATGATTGATGATTAATGATTGATGATTGTTGATTGATGATTGATAATCGATGATTGATGATTGATGATTGATGATTGACGAATGATGATTTATGATTTATGTTTGATGATTGATGTTTGATGATTGATGATTGATGATTGATGATTGATGATTGACGAATGATCATTCATGATTAATGATTGATTATTAATGATTGATGATTAATGGTAGATGATTGATGATTGATGATTGATCATTGATAATTGATAATTGATAATTGATGATTGATGATTAATGATTGATGATTGACGAATGATGATTTATGATTGATGATTGATGTTTGATGATTGATGATTGATGACTGATGATTGATGATTGATGATTGATGATTGATGATTGATGATTGATGATTGATGATTGATGATTGATGATTGATGATTGATGATTGATGATTGATGATTGATGATTGATGATTGATGATTGATGATTGACAATTGATGATAGATGATTGACGAATGATGATTGATGATTGATGATTAATGATTGATGATTGATGGTTGATGATTGATGATTGATGATTGATGATTAATAATTGATGATTGATGATAGATGATTGATGATTGATGACTGATGATTGATGATTGGTGATTGACGATTGATGATTTATGATTTATGTTTGATGATTGATGTTTGATGATTGATGATTGATGATTGATGATTGACGAATGATGATTGATGATTAATGATTGATTATTAATGATTGATGATTAATGGTAGATGATTGATGATTGATGATTGATGATTGATAATTGATAATTGATAATTGATGATTGATGATTAATGATTGATGATTGATGAATGATGATTTATGATTGATGATTGATGATTGACGAATGATTATTTATGATTTATGTTTGATGATTGATGTTTGATGATTGATGATTGATGATTGATGATTGATGATTGATGATTGACGAATGATGATTGATGATTAATGATTGATTATTAATGATTGGTGATTAATGGTAGATGATTGATGATTGATAATTGATGATTGATGATTGATGATTGCTGATTGATGATTGATGATTGATGATTGATGATTGATGATTGATGATTGAGGATTGATGATTGATGATTGATGATTGATGATTGATGATTGATGATTGATGATTGATGATTGATGATTGATGATTGATGATTGATGATTGATGATTGATGATTGATGATTGATGATTGATGATTGGTGATTGATGATTGATGATCGATGATTGATGATTGATGATTGATGATTGATGATTGATGATTGATGATTGATGATTGATGATTGATGATTGATGATTTATGATTTATGATTTATGATTTATGATTTATGATTGATGATTGATGATTGATGATTGATGATTGACGAATGATGATTGATGATTGATGATTAATGATTGATGGTAGATTATTGATGATGGATGATTGATGATTGATGATTGATGATTGATGATTGATGATTGATGATTGATGATTGATGATTGATGATTGATGATTGATGATTGACGAATGATGTTTTATGATTTATGCTTGATGATTGATGATTGATGATTTATGATCGATGATTGATGATTGACGAATGATGATTTATGATTTATGATTGATGATTGATGTTTGATGACTGATGTTTGATGATTGATGATTGATGATTGATGATTGATGATTTATGATTGATGATCTATGATTGATGATTTATGATTGATGATTGATGATTGATGATTGATGATTGATGATTGATGATTGATGATTAATGATTGATGATTGATGATTGACGAATGATGATTTATGGTTTATGATTTATGATTTATGATTGATGATTGATGTTTGATGTTTGATGATTGATGATTGATGATTGATGATTGATGATTGATGATTGATGATTGACGAATGATGATTGATGATTAATGTTTGATTATTAATGATTGATGATTAATGGTAGATGATTGATGATTGATGATTGATAATTGATAATTGATGATTGATGATTAATGATTGATGATTGATGAATGATGATTTATGATTGATGATTGATGTTTGATGATTGATGATTGATGATTGATGATTGATGATTGATGATTGATGATTGATGACTGATGATTGATGATTGATGATTGATGATTGATGATTGATGATTGATGATTGATGATTGATGATTGATGATTGATGATTGATGATTGATGATTGATGATTGATGATTGATGATTGACGATTGATGATAGATGATTGACGAATGATGATTGATGATTGATGATTAATGATTGATGATTGATGGTTGATGATTGATGATTGATGATTGATGATTGATGATTGATGATTGATGATTAATAATTGATGACTGATGATAGATGATTGATGATTGATGACTGATGATTGATGATTGCTGATTGATAATTGATGATTGACGATTGATGATTGATGATTGATGATTGATGATTGATGATTGATGATTGATGATTGATGATTGATGATTGATGATTGATGATTGATGATTGATGATTTCTGATTGATAACTGATGATTGATGATTGATGATTGATGATTGCTGATTGAGGTTTGATGATTGATGATTTATGATTGATGATTGACGAATGATGATTGATGATTGCTGATTGGTGATTGATGATTGATGTTTGATGATTGATAATTGATGATTGATGATTGATGATTGATAATTGATGATTGATGATTGATGATTGGTGATTGATGATTGATGATTCATGATTGATGATTGATGATTGATGATTGATGTTTGATGATTGATGATTGATGATTGATGATTGATGATTGATGATTGATGATTGATAATTGATGATTGATGATTGATGATTGATGATTGATGCCTGATGGTTGATGATTGATGATTGATGATTGATGATTGATGATTGATGATTGATGAATGATGATTGATCATTGATGATTGATGATTTATGACTTATGATTTATGATTGATGATTGATGATTGATGAGTGATGATATATGATTAATGATTCAGGATTCATGATTGATGATTGATGATTGATGATTGATGTTTGATTATTGATGATTGATGATTGATGATTGATGATTGGTGATTGATAATTGCTGATTGATAATTGATGATTGGTGATTGATGATTGATCATTGATGATTGATGATTGATGATTGATGATTGATGATTGACGAATGATGATTTATGATTGATGATTGATGATTGATGACTGATGATAAATGATTGATGATTGATGGTTGATGATTGATGATTGATGATTGATGATTGATGATTGATGTTTGATGTTTGATGTTTGATGATTGATGATTGAATATTGATGATTGATGATTGATGATTGATCATTGATGATTGATTATTGATGATTGAAGATTGATGATTGATGATTGATGATTGACGAATGATGATGGTTGATTGATGATTGATGATTAATGATTGGTGATTGATGATTGATGATTGATGATTGATGATTGATGATTGATGATTGATGATTGATGATTGGTGATTGATGATTGATTGTTCATGATTGATGATTGATGATTCTTGATTCATGATTCATGATTGATGATTGATGATGTTTGATTGATTATTGATGATTGATGATTGATGATTGATGATTGATGATTGACGAATGATGATTGATGATTGATGATTGATGATTGATGATTAATGATTGATGATTGATGATTGATGATTAATGATTGATGATTAATTGTTGATGATTGATGATTGATGATTTATGATTGATGATCCATGATTGATGATTGTTGATTGATGATTGATGATCGATGATTGATGGTTGATGATTGATGATTGATGATTGATGATTGATGATTGATGATTGATGGTTGATGATTGATGATTGATGATTGATGATTGATGATTGATGATTGATGATTGATGATTGATGATTTATGATTGATGATTTATGATTGACGATTGACGAATGATGATTGATGATTGATGATTAATGATTGATGGTAGATGATTGATGATTGATGATTGATGATTGATGATTTATGATTGATGATTGATGATTGATGATCGATGATTGATGATTGACGAATGATGATTTATGAATTATGATTGAGGATTGATGTTTGATGATTGATGATTGATGATTGATGATTGATAATTGATGATTGATGATTGATGATTGATGATTGATGATTGATGATTGATGATTGACGAATCATGATAGATGATTAATTATTGATTATTAATGATTGATGTTTAATGGTTAATGATTGATGATTGATGATTGATAATTGATGAATAATGATTGATGATTGATGATTGATGATTGACGAATGATGATTTATGATTGATGATTGATAATTGATGATTGATGATTGATGATTGATGATTGATGATAGATGATTGATGATTGATGTTTGACGATTGATGATAGATGATTGACGAATGATGATTAATGATTAATGATTGATGATTGATGGTTGATGATTGATGATTGATAATTGATGATTGATGATTGATGATTAATAATTGATGATTGATGATAGATGATTGATGATTGATGATTGATGATTGATGATTGATGATTGATGATTGATGATTGATGATTGATGATTGATGATTGATGATTGATGATTGATGATTGATGATTGACGATTGATGATTGATGATTGATGATTGATGATTGATGATTGATGATTGATGATTGATGATTGATGATTGATGATTGATGATTGATGATTGATAGTTGATGATTGATGATTGATCATAGATGATTGACGAATGATGATTGATGATTTATGATTGACGATTAATGATTGATGATTGATGATTGATGATTGATGATTGATGATTGATGACTGATGATTAATGATTGATGATTGATGATTGATGATTGATGATTGATGATTGATGATTGATGATTGATGATTGATGATTGATGATTGGTGATTGATGATTGATGATTGATGATTGATGATTGATGATTGATGATTGATTTATGATTGATGATTGATGATTGATGATTGATGATTGATGATTGATGATTTATGATTTATGATTGATGATTGATGATTGATGATTGATGATTGATGATTGATGATTGATGATTAATGATTGATGATTGATGATTGATGATTGATGATTGATGATTGATGATTGATGATTGATGATTGATGATTCATGATTGATGATTGATGATTGATGATTAATGATTGATGATTGATGATTGATTATTGATGATTGATAATTGATGTTTGATCATTGATGACTGATGATTGATGATTAATGATTGATGATTGATGATTGATAATTGATGAATAATGATTGATGATTGATGATTGACGAATGATGATTTATGATTGATGATTGATAATTGATGATTGATGATTGATGATTGATGATAGATGATTGATGATTGATTATTGACGATTGATGATAGATGATTGACGAATGATGATTGATGATTAATGATTAATGATTGATGATTGATGGTTGATGATTGATGATTGATAATTGATGATTGATGATTGATGATTAATAATTGATGATTGATGATAGATGATTGATGATTGATGATTGATGATTGATGATTGATGATTTATGATTGATGATTGATGATTGATGATTGATGATTGATGATTGATAATTGATGATTGATGATTGATGATTGATGATTGATGATTGATGATTGATGATTGATGATCGATGATTGATGATTGATGATTGATGATTGATGATTGATGATTGATGATTGATAATTGATGATTCATGATTGATGATTGATGATTGATGCCTGATGGTTGATGATTGATGATTGATGATTGATCATTGATGATTGATGAATGATGATTGATCATTGATGATTGATGATTCAGGATTCATGATTGATGATTGATGATTGATGATTGATGTTTGATTATTGATGATTGATGATTGATGATTGATGATTTCTGATTGATAACTGATGATTGATGATTGATGATTGATGACTGATGATTGATGATTGCTGATTGATGATTGATGATTGACGATTGATGATTGATGATTGATGATTGATGATTGATGATTGATGATTGATGATTGATGATTGATGATTGATGATTGATGATTGATGATTGATGATTGATGATTGATGATTGATGATTGATGATTGATGATCGATGATTGATGATTGATGATTGATGATTGATGATTGATGATTGATGATTGATGATTGATGATTGATGATTGATGATTGATGATTGATGATTGATGATTGATGATTGATGATTGATGATTGATGATTGATGATTGATGATTGATGATTGATGATTGATGATTGATGATTGATGATTGATGATTGAGGATTGATGATTGATGATTGATGATTTCTGATTGATAACTGATGATTGATGATTGATGATTGATGATTGATGATTGATGATTGATGATTGATGATTGATGATTTATGATTGATGATTGACGAATGATGATTGATGATTGATGATTGGTGATTCATGATTGATGTTTGATGATTGATAATTGATGATTGATGATTGATGATTGATAATTGATGATTGATGATTGATGATTGATGATTGGTGATTGATGATTGATGATTCATGATTGATGATTGATGATTGATGATTGATGTTTGATGATTGATGATTGATGATTGATGATTAATGATTGATGATCGATGATTGATGATTGATGATTGATGATTGATGATTGATGATTGATGATTGATGATTGATGATTGATAATTGATGATTCATGATTGATGATTGATGATTGATGCCTGATGGTTGATGATTGATGATTGATGATTGATGATTGATGATTGATGATTGAGGATTGATGATTGATGATTGATGATTTCTGATTGATAACTGATGATTGATGATTGATGATTGATGATTGATGATTGATGATTGAGGTTTGATGATTGATGATTGATGATTTATGATTGATGATTGACGAATGATGATTGATGATTGATGATTGGTGATTCATGATTGATGTTTGATGATTGATAATTGATGATTGATGATTGATGATTGATAATTGATGATTGATGATTGATGATTGGTGATTGATGATTGATGATTCATGATTGATGATTGATGATTGATGATTGATGATTGATGTTTGATGATTGATGATTGATGATTGATGATTGATGATTAATGATTGATGATCGATGATTGATGATTGATGATTGATGATTGATGATTGATGATTGATGATTGATGATTGATGATTGATAATTGATGATCCATGATTGATGATTGATGATTGATGCCTGATGGTTGATGATTGATGATTGATGATTGATCATTGATCATTGATGATTGAGGAATGATGATTGATCATTGATGATTGATGATTTATGATTTATGATTGATGATTGATGATTGATGATTGATGATTGATGATTGACGATTGATGATTCAGGATTCATGATTGATGATTGATGATTGATGATTGATGATTGATGTTTGATTATTGATGATTGATGATTGATAATTGATGATTTCTGATTGATAACTGATGATTGATGATTGATGATTGATGACTGATGATTGATGATTGCTGATTGATGATTGATGATTGACGATTGATGATTGATGATTGATGATTGATGATTGATGATTGATGATTGATGATTGATGATTGATGATTGATGATTGATGATTGATGATTGATGATTGATGATTGATGATTGATGATTGATGATTGATGATTGATGATTGATGATTGATGATTGATGATTGATGATTGATGATTGATGATTGATGATTGATGATTGATGATTGATGATTGATGATTGATGATTGATGATTGATGATTGATGATTGATGATTGATGATTGATGATTGAGGATTGATGATTGATGATTGATGATTTCTGATTGATAACTGATGATTGATGATTGATGATTGATGATTGATGATTGAGGTTTGATGATTGATGATTGATGATTTATGATTGATGATTGACGAATGATGATTGATGATTGATGATTGGTGATTGATGATTGATGATTGATGATTGATGATTGATAATTGATGAATAATGATTGATGATTGATGATTGATGATCGACGAATGATGATTTATGATTGATGATTGATAATTGATGATTGATGATTGATGATTGATGATTGATGATTGATGATTGATGATTGATGTTTGATGATTGATGATTGATGATTGATGATTGATGATTGATGATTGATGATTGATAATTGATGATTCATGATTGATGATTGATGATTGATGATTGATGCCTGATGGTTGATGATTGATGATTGATGATTGATGATTGATCATTGATGATTGATGAATGATGATTGATCATTGATGATTGATGATTTATGATTTATGATTTATGATTGATGATTGATGATTGATGATTGATTATTGATGATTGATGATTGATGATTGATGATTGATGATTGATGATTGATGATTGATGATTCAGGATTCATGTTTGATGATCGATGATTGATGATTGATGTTTGATTATTGATGATTGATGATTGATGATTGATGATTGGTGATTGATAATTGTTGATTGATAATTGATGATTGGTGATTGATGATTGATCATTGAAGATTGATGATTGATGATTGATGATTGACGAATGATGATTTATGATTTATGATTGATGATTGATGATTGATGACTGATGATAAATGATTGATGATTGATGGTTGATGATTGATGATTGATGATTGATGATTGATGATTGATGATTGATGATTGATGTTTGATGTTTGATGATTGATGATTGAATATTGATGATTGATGATTGATGATTGATCATTGAAGATTGATTATTGATGATTGAAGATTGATGATTGTTGATTGATGATTGATGATTGATGATTGATGATTGATGATTGATGATTGATGATTGATGATTGATGATTGATGATTGATGATTGATGATTGATGATTGATGATTGATGATTGATGATTGATGATTGATGATTGGTGATTGATGATTGATTGTTCATGATTTATGATTGATGATTGATGATTCTTGATTCATGATTCATGATTGATGATTGATGATGTTTGATTGATTATTGATGATTGATGATTGATGATTGATGATTGACGAATGATGATTGATGATTGATGATTGATGATTGATGATTGATGATTAATGATTGATGATTGATGATTGATGATTAATGATTGATGATTGATTGTTGATGATTGATGATTGATGATGTATGATTGATGATCCATGATTGATGATTGTTGATTGATGATTGATGATCGATGATTGATGGTTGATGATTAATGATTGATGATTGGTGATTGATGATTGATGGTTGATGATTCATGATTGATGATTGATGATTGATGATTGATGATTGATGATTGATGATTGATCATTGATCATTGATGATTGATGATTGACCAATGATGATTGACGATTGACGAATGATGATTGATGATTGATGATTAATGATTGATGGTAGATGATTCATGATTGATGATTGATGATTGATGATTGATGATTTATGATTGATGATTGATGATTGATGATCGATGACTGATGATGGACGAATGATGATTTATGATTTATGATTGATGATTGATGTTTGATGATTGATGATTGATGATTGATGATTGATGATTGATGATTGATGATTGATGATTGATGATTGATGATTGATGATTGATGATTGATGATTGACGAATCATGATAGATGATTAATGATTGATTATTAATGATTGATGTTTAATGGTTGATGATTGATGATTGATGATTGATAATTGATGAATAATGATTGATGATTGATGATTGATGATCGACGAATGATGATTTATGATTGATGATTGATAATTGATGATTGATGATTGATGATTGATGATTGATGATTGATGATTGATGTTTGATGATTGATGATTGATGATTGATGATTGATGATTGATGATTGATGATTGATGATTGATGATTGATAATTGATGATTCATGATTGATGATTGATGATTGATGATTGATGCCTGATGGTTGATGATTGATGATTGATGATTGATGATTGATCATTGATGATTGATGAATGATGATTGATGATTGATGATAGATGATTGATGATTGATGATTGACGATTGATGATTGATGATTGACGAATGATGATTGATGATCAATGATTAATGATTGATGATTGATGGTTGATGATTGATGATTGATAATTGATGATTGATGATTGATGATTAATAATTGATGATTGATGATAGATGATTGATGATTGATTATTGATGATTGATGATTGATGATTGATCATTGATGATTGATGATTGATGATTGATGATTGATGATTGATGATTGATGATTGATGATTGATGATTGATGATTGATGATTGATGATTGATGATTGACGATTGATGATTGATGATTGATGATTGATGATTGATGATTGATGATTGATGATTGATGATTGATGATTGATGATTGATGATTGATGATTGATGATTGATGATTAATGATTGATGATTGATGATTGATTATTGATGATTGATAATTGATGTTTGATCATTGATGACTGATGATTGATCATTGATGATTGATGATTGATTATTGATGACTGATGATTGATCATTGATGATTGATGATTGATTATTGATGATTGACGAATGATGATTGATTATTGATGATTAATGATTGATGATTGATGATTGATGATTGATGATTGATGATTGATGATTGATGATTGATGATTGATGATTGATCATTGATGATTGATGATTGATGATTGATGATTGATGATTGATGATTGATGATTGATGATTGGTGATTGATGATTGATTGTTCATGATTGATGATTGATGATTGATGATTCTTGATTCATGATTCATGATTGATGATTGATGATGGTTGATTGATTATTGATGATTGATGATTGATGATTGATGATTGATGAGTGATGATTGACGAATCATGATAGATGATTAATGATTGATTATTAATGATTGATGTTTAATGGTTGATGATTGATGATTGATGATTGATAATTGATGAATAATGATTGATGATTGATGATTGATGATCGACGAATGATGATTTATGATTGATGATTGATAATTGATGATTGATGATTGATGATTGATGATAGATGATTGATGATTGATGATTGACGATTGATGATAGATGATTGACGAATGATGATTGATGATCAATGATTAATGATTGATGATTGATGGTTGATGATTGATGATTGATAATTGATGATTGATGATTGATGATTAATAATTGATGATTGATGATAGATGATTGATGATTGATGATTGATGATTGATGATTGATAACTGATGAATAATGATTGATGATTGATGATTGATGATCGACGAATGATGATTTATGATTGATGATTGATAATTGATGATTGATGATTGATGATTGATGATAGATGATTGATGATTTATGATTTATGATTGATGATTGATGATTGATGACTGATGATAAATGATTGATGATTGATGGTTGATGATTGATGATTGATGATTGATGATTGATGATTGATGTTTGATGTTTGATGATTGATGATTGAATATTGATGATTGATGATTGATGATTGATCATTGAAGATTGATTATTGATGATTGAAGATTGATGATTGATGATTGATGATTGATGATTGATGATTGGTGATTGATGATTGATGATTGATGATTGATGATTGATGATTGATGATTGATGATTGATGATTGGTGATTGATGATTGATTGTTCATGATTGATGATTGATGATTGATGATTCTTGATTCATGATTCATGATTGATGATTGATGATGGTTGATTGATTATTGATAATTGATGATTGATGATTGATGATTGATGATTGACGAATGATGATTGATGATTGATGATTGATGATTGATGATTGATGATTAATGATTGATGATTGATGATTGATGATTAATGATTGATGATTGATTGTTGATGATTGATGATTGATGATTTATGATTGATGATCCATGATTGATGATTGTTGATTGATGATTGATGATCGATGATTGATGGTTGATGATTGATGATTGATGATTGATGATTGATGATTGATGGTTGATGATTGATGATTGATGATTGATGATTGATGATTGATGATTGATGATTGATCATTGATCATTGATGATTGATGATTGACCAATGATGATTGACGATTGACGAATGATGATCGATGATTGATGATGGACGAATGATGATTTATGATTTATGATTGATGATTGATGTTTGCTGATTGATGATTGATGATTGATGATTGATGATTGATGATTGATGATTGATGATTGATGATTGATGATTGATGATTGATGATTGAATATTGATGATTGATGATTGATGATTGATCATTGAAGATTGATTATTGATGATTGAAGATTGATGATTGATGATTGATGATTGATGATTGATGATTGGTGATTGATGATTGATGATTGATGATTGATGATTGATGATTGATGATTGATGATTGATGATTGGTGATTGATGATTGATTGTTCATGATTGATGATTGATGATTGATGATTCTTGATTCATGATTCATGATTGATGATTGATGATGGTTGATTGATTATTGATAATTGATGATTGATGATTGATGATTGATGATTGACGAATGATGATTGATGATTGATGATTGATGATTGATGATTGATGATTAATGATTGATGATTGATGATTGATGATTAATGATTGATGATTGATTGTTGATGATTGATGATTGATGATTTATGATTGATGATCCATGATTGATGATTGTTGATTGATGATTGATGATCGATGATTGATGGTTGATGATTGATGATTGATGATTGATGATTGATGATTGATGGTTGATGATTGATGATTGATGATTGATGATTGATGATTGATGATTGATGATTGATCATTGATCATTGATGATTGATGATTGACCAATGATGATTGACGATTGACGAATGATGATCGATGATTGATGATGGACGAATGATGATTTATGATTTATGATTGATGATTGATGTTTGCTGATTGATGATTGATGATTGATGATTGATGATTGATGATTGATGATTGATGATTGATGATTGATGATTGATGATTGATGATTGATGATTGATGATTGATGATTGATGATTGATGATTGATGATTGATGATAGATGATTGATGATTGATGATTGACGATTGATGATAGATGATTGACGAATGATGATTGATGATCAATGATTAATGATTGATGATTGATGATTGATGATTGATGATTGATAATTGATGATTGATGATTGATGATTAATAATTGATGATTGATGATAGATGATTGATGATTGATGATTGATGATTGATGATTGATGATTGATGATTGATGATTGATGATTGATGATTGATGATTGATGATTGATGATTGATGATTGACGATTGATGATTGATGATTGATGATTGATGATTGATGATTGATGATTGATGATTGATGATTGATGATTGATGATTGATGATTGATGATTGATGATTGATGATTGATGATTGATGATTGATGATTGATGATTGATGATTGATGATTGATGATTGACGAATGATGATTGATGATTTATGATTGATGATTGATGATTGATGATTGATGATTGATGATTGATGATTGATAATTGATGATTGATGATTGATGATTGATGATTGATGATTGATGATTGATGATCGATGATTGATGATTGATGATTGATGATTGATGACTGATGATTGATGATTGGTGATTGATGATTGATGATTGATGATTGATGATTGATGATTGATGATTGATGATTGATGATTGATGTTTGATGATTAGTGATTGATGATTGACGATTTATGATTGATGATTGATGATTGATGATTGATGATTGATGATTGATGATTTATGATTGATGATTGATGATTGATGATTGATGATTGATGATTAATGATTGATGATTGATGATTGATGATTGATGATTGATGATTGATGATTGATGATTGATGATTGATGATTGATGATTGATGATTGATGATTAATGATTGATGGTTGATGATTGATTATTGATGATTGATAATTGATGTTTGATCATTGATGACTGATGATTGATCATTGATGATTGATGATTGATTATTGATGACTGATGATTGATCATTGATGATTGATGATTGATTATTGATGATTGACGAATGATGATTGATGATTGATGATTAATGATTGATGATTGATGATTGATGATTGATGATTGATGATTGATGATTGATGATTGATGATTGATGTTTGATCATTGATGTTTGATCATTGATGATTGATGATTGATAATTGATGATTGATGTTTGATGATTGATGATTGATGATTGATGATTGATGATTGATATTGGATGATTTACTATTGATGATTAATGATTGATGATTGATGATTGATGATTGATGATTGATGATTGATGATTGATGATTGATATTTGATCATTGATGATTGATGATTGGTGATTGATGATTGATGATTGACGAATGATGATTGATGATTGATGATTAATGATTGATGATTGATGATTGATGATTGATGATAGATGATTGATGATTAATGATTGATGATTGACGATTGATGATTGATGATTGTTGATTGATGATTGATGATTGATGATTGATGATTGATGATTGATGATTGATGATTGATGATTCATGATTCATGATTCATGATTCATGATTGATGATTGATGATTGATGATTGATGATTGATGATTAATGATTGATGATTGATGATTGATGATTGATGGTTGATAGTTGATGATTGATGATTGATGATTGGTGATTGATGATTGATGATTGATTGTTGATGATTGATGATTGATGATTGATAATTCATAATTCATGATTCATGATTGATGATTGATGATGGTTGATTGATGATTGATTATTGATGATTGATGATTGACGAATGATGATTGATGGTTCATGATTAATAATTGATGATTGATTAATAAAGATTGATGATTGATTGTTGATGATTGATGATTGATGATTGATGACTTATGATTGACGATTCATGATTGATGAATGATGATTGATGATTGATGATTGATTATTGATGATTGATAATTGATGATTGATGATTGATGATTGATGATTGATGATTGATGATTGATGATTGATGATTGATGATTGATGATTGATGATTGATGATTGATGATTGATGATTGATGATTGATGATTGATGATTGGTGATTGATGAGTGATGATTGATGGTTGATGATTGATTATGGATGATTGACGATTCAAGATTGATGATTGATAATTGATGTTTGATGATTGATGATTGATAATTGATGATTGATGATTGATGATTGATGATTGATGATTGATGATTGCTGATTGATGATTGATGATTGATGATTGATGATTGATGATTGATGATTGATGATTGATGATTGATGATTGATGATTGATGACTGATGATTGATGATTGATGATTGATGATTGATGATTGATGATTGATGATTGATGATTGATGATTGATGATTGATGATTGATGATTGATGATTGATGATTGATGATTGATGATTGATGATTGATGATTGATGATTGATGATTGATGATTGATGATTGATGATTGATGATTGATGATTGATGATTGATGATTGATGATTGATGATTGATGATTGATCATTGATGATTGATGATTGACCAATGATGTTTGATGATTGATGATTAATGATTGATGATTGATGGTTGATGATTGATGATTGACGATTGATGATTGATGATTGATGATTGATGATTGATGATTGATGATTGATGATTGATGATTGATGATTGATAATTGATGATTGATGATTGATGGTTGATGATTGATGATTGATGATTGATGATTGATGATTGATGATTGATGATTGATGATTGATGATTGATGATTGATGATTGATGATTGATGATTGATGATTGATGATTGATGATTGATGATTGATGATTGATGATTGATGATTGATGATTGATGATTGACGAATGATGATGGTTGATTGATGATTGATTATTAATGATTGATGACTGATGATTGATGATTGATGATTGATGATTGATGATTGATGATTGACGATTGATGATTGATGATTGATGATTGATGATTGATGATTGATTATTGATGATTGATGATTGATGATTGATGATTGATGATTGATGATTGATAATTGATGAATGATGATTGATCATTGATGATTGACGAATGATGATTGATGATTTATGATTGATGATTGGCGAATGATGATTTATGACCTATGATTAATGATTGATGTTTGATGATTGATGATTGATGATTGATGATTGATGATTGATGATTGCTGATTGATGATTGATCATTGATCATTGATGATTGATGATTGACCAATGATGATTGATAATTGATGATTAATGATTGATGATTGATGGTTGATGATCGAGGATTGTTGATTAATGATTGATGATTGATGATTGACGATTGATGATTGATAATTGATGATTGATGATTGATGATTGATGATTGATGATTGATGATTGATGATTGATGATTGATGATTGATGATTGATGATTGATGATTGATGATTGATGATTGATGATTGATGATTGGTGATTGATGATTGATGATTGATGATTGATGATTGATGATTGATGTTTGATGATTGGTGATTGATGATTGACGATTGATGATTGATGATTGATGATTGATGATTGATGATCGATGATTGATGATTGATGATTGATGATTGATGATTAATGATTGATGATTGATGATTGATGATTGATGATTGATGATTGATGATTGATGATTGATGATTGATGATTGATGATTGATGATTGGTGATTGATGATTGATGATTAATGATTGATGATTGATGGTTGATGATTGATGATTGATGATTGATGATTGATGATTGATGATTGATGATTGATGATTGACGATTGATGATTGATTGTTGATGATTGATGATTGATGATTGATGATTGATAATTCATGATTCCTGATTCATGATTGATGATTGATGATGGTTGATTGATGATTGATGATTGATGATTGATGATTGACGAATGATGATTGATGATTGATGATTAATAATTGATGATTGATGATTGATTATTAATGATTGAAGATTGATTGTTGATGATTGATAATTGATGATTGATGATTGATGATTGATGATTGATGATTGATGATTGATGATTGATGATTGATGATTGATGATTGATGATTGATGACTGATGATTGATGATTGATGATTGATGATTGATGATTGATGATTGATCATTGATCATTGATCATTGATGATTGATGATTGACCAATGATGATTGATGATTGATGATTAATGATTGATGATTAATGGTTGATGATTGATGATTGATGATTGATAATTGATGATTGATGATTGATGGTTGATGATTGATGATTGATGATTGATGATTGATGATTGATGATTGATGATTGATGATTGATGATTGATGATTGATGATTGATGATTGATGATTGATAATTGATGATTGATGATTGATCATTGATGATTGACGAATGATGATTGATGATTTATGATTGCTGATTGACGAATGATGATTTATGACTTTTGATTAATGATTGATGTTTGATGATTGATGATTGATGATTGATGATTGATGATTGATGATTGATGATTGATCATTGATCATTGATGATTGATGATTGATGATTGATGATTGATGATTGATGATTGATGAAAGATGATTGATGATTGATGATTGATGATTGATGATTGATGATTGATGATTGATGATTGACGAATGATGATGGTTGATTGATGATTGATGATTAATGATTGATGACTGATGATTGATGATTGATGATTGATGATTGATGATTCATGATTGATGATTGATGATTAACGATTGATGATTGATGATTGATGATTGATGATTGATGATTGATGATTGATGATTGATGATTGATGATTGATGATTGATGATTGATGATTGATAATTGATGATTAATGATTGATCATTGATGATTGACGAATGATGATTGATGATTTATGATTGATGATTGACGAATGATGATTTATGACTTATGGTTAATGATTGATGTTTGATGATTGATGATTGATGATTGATGATTGATGATTGATGATTGATGATTGCTGATTGATGATTGCTGATTGATGATTGATGATTGATGATTGATGATTGATGATTGATGATTGATGATTGATGATTGATGATTGATGATTGATGATTGATGATTGATCATTGATCATTGATCATTGATGATTGATGATTGATGATTGATGATTGATGATTGATGATTGATGATTGATGATTGATGATTGATGATTGATGATTGATGATTGATGATTGATGATTGATGATTGATGATTGATGATTGATGATTGATGATTGATGATTGATGATTGATGATTGGTGATTGATGAGTGATGATTTATGATTGATGATTGATGATTGATGATTGACGAATGATGATTGATAATTTATGATTGATGATTGATGATTGATTATTGATGATTGATGATTGGTGATTGACGAATGATGATTTATGATTGATGATTGATGATTGATGATTGACGAATGATGATTGATGATTGATGATTGATGATTGATGATTGATGATTGATGATTGATGATTGATGATTGATGATTGATGATTGATGATTGATGATTGATGATTGATGATTGATGATTGATGATTGATGTTTGATGTTTGATGATTGATGATTGATGATTGATGATGGATGATTGATATTGGATGATTTATGATTGATGATTGATGATTGATGATTCATGATTGATGATTGATGATGGTTGATTGATGATTGATGATTGATGATTGATGATTGATGATTGACGAATGATGATTGATGATTGATGATTAATAATTGATGATTGATGATTGATTATTAATGATTGAAGATTGATTGTTGATGATTGATAATTGATGATTGATGATTGATGATTGATGATTGATGATTGATGATTGATGATTGATGATTGATGATTGATGATTGATGATTGATGATTGATGACTGATGATTGATGATTGATGATTGATGATTGATGATTGATGATTGATGATTGATCATTGATCATTGATCATTGATGATTGATGATTGACCAATGATGATTGATGATTGATGATTAATGATTGATGATTAATGGTTGATGATTGATGATTGATGATTGATAATTGATGATTGATGATTGATGGTTGATGATTGATGATTGATGATTGATGATTGATGATTGATGATTGATGATTGATGATTGATGATTGATGATTGATGATTGATGATTGATGATTGATAATTGATGATTGATCATTGATGATTGACGAATGATGATTGATGATTTATGATTGCTGATTGACGAATGATGATTTATGACTTTTGATTAATGATTGATGTTTGATGATTGATGATTGATGATTGATGATTGATGATTGATGATTGATGATTGATGATTGATCATTGATCATTGATGATTGATGATTGATGATTGATGATTGATGATTGATGATTGATGAAAGATGATTGATGATTGATGATTGATGATTGATGATTGATGATTGATGATTGACGAATGATGATGGTTGATTGATGATTGATGATTAATGATTGATGACTGATGATTGATGATTGATGATTGATGATTGATGATTCATGATTGATGATTGATGATTAACGATTGATGATTGATGATTGATGATTGATGATTGATGATTGATGATTGATGATTGATGATTGATGATTGATGATTGATGATTGATAATTGATGATTAATGATTGATCATTGATGATTGACGAATGATGATTGATGATTTATGATTGATGATTGACGAATGATGATTTATGACTTATGGTTAATGATTGATGTTTGATGATTGATGATTGATGATTGATGATTGATGATTGATGATTGATGATTGCTGATTGATGATTGATGATTGATGATTGATGATTGATGATTGATGATTGATGATTGATGATTGATGATTGATGATTGATGATTGATGATTGATGATTGATGATTGATGATTGATGATTGATGATTGATGATTGATGATTGATCATTGATCATTGATCATTGATGATTGATGATTGACGAATGATGATTGATGATTGATGATTAATGATTGATGATTGATGGTTGATGATCGATGATTGATGATTGATGATTGATGATTGATGATTGATGATTGATAATTGATGATTGATGATTGATGATTGATGATTGATGATTGATGATTGATGATTGATGATTGATGATTGATGATTGATGATTTATGATTGATGATTGATGATTGATGATTGATGATTGATGATTGATGAATGATGATTGATGATTGATGATTGATGATTGATGATTGATGATTGATGATTGATGATTGATGATTGATGATTGATGATTGATGATTGATGATTGATGATTGATGATTGATGATTGATGATTGATGACTGATGATTGATGATTGATGATTGATGATTGATGATTGATGTTTGATCATTGATGATTGATGATTGATGATTGATGTTTGATGATTGATGATTGACGAATGATGATTGATGATTGATGATTAATGATTGATGATTGATGATTGATGACTGATGATTGATGATTGATGATTGATGATTGATGATTGATGATTGATGATTAATGATTGATGATTGATAATTGATGATTGATGACTGATGATTGATGATTGATGATTGATGATTGATGATTCATGATTCATGATTGATTAATGATTGATGATTGATGATTGATGATTGATGATTGATGTTTGATGTTTGATGTTTGATGTTTGATGATTGATGATAGATGATTGATGATTGATGATTGATGATTGATGATTGATGATTGATGTTTGATCATTGATGATTGATGATTGATGATTGATGATTGATGATTGACGAATGATGATTGATGATTGATGATTAATGATTGATTATTGATGATTGATGATTGATGATTGATGATTGATGATTAATGATTGATGATTGATGATTGATGATTGATGATTGATGATTGATGATTGATGATTGATGATTCATGATTCATGATTCATTATTCATGATTCATGATTGATGATTGATGATTGATGATTGATGATTGATAATTGATGATTGATGATCAATGATTAATGATTGATGATTGATGGTTGATAGTTGATGATTGACGATTGATGATTGATGATTGATGATTGATGATTGATGATTGATGATTGATGATTGATGATTGATGATTGATTGTTGATGATTGATGATTGATGATTTATGATTGATGATTGATAATTGATGATTGATGATTGATGATTGATGATTGATGATTGCTGATTCATGATTCATTATTCATGATTCATGATTGATGATTGATGATTGATGATTGATGATTGATGATTGATGATTGATGATTGATGATCAATGATTAATGATTGATGATTGATGGTTGATAGTTGATGATTGACGATTGATGATTGATGATTGATGATTGATGATTGATGATTGATGATTGATGATTGATGACTGATGATTGATGATTGATGATTGATGATTGATGATTGATGATTAATGATTGATGATTGATAATTGATGATTGATGATTGATGATTGATGAATGATGATTGATGATTCATGATTCATGATTGATTAATGATTGATGATTGATGATTGATGTTTGATGTTTTCTTGTTTGATGTTTGATGATTGATGATTGGTGATTGGTGATTGATGATTGATGTTTGATCATTGATGATTGATGATTGATGATTGATGATTGATGATTGACGAATGATGATTGATGATTGATGATTAATGATTGATGATTGATGATTGATGATTGATGATTGATGATTGATGATTGATGATTAATGATTGATGATTGATGATTGATGATTGATGATTGATGATTGATGATTGATGATTGATGATTGATGATACATTATTCATGATTCATGATTGATGATTGATGATTGATGATTGATGATTGATGATTGATGATTGATGATTGATAATCAATGATTAATGATTGATGATTGAAGGTTGATAGTTGATGATTGACGATTGATGATTGATGATTGATGATTGATGATTGATGATTGATGATTGATGATTGATGATTGATGATTGATTGTTGATGATTGATGATTGATGATTGATAATTCATGATTCATGATTTATGATTGATGATTGATGATGGTTGATTGATGATTGATGATTGATGATTGATGATTGACAAATGATGATTGATGATTGATGATTGATAATTGATGATTGATGATTGATTATTAATGATTGATGATTGATTGTTGATGATTGATGATTGATTATTTATGATTGATGATTCATCATTGATGAATGATGATTGATGATTGATGATTGATGATTGATAATTGATGATTGATGATTGATGATTGATGATTGATGATTGATGATTGATGATTGATGATTGATGATTGATGATTGATGATTGATGATTGATGATTGATGATTGATGATTGATGATTGATGATTGATGATTGATGATTGACGATTGATGATTGATGATTGATGATTGATGATTGGTGATTGATGAGTGATGATTTATGGCTGATGATTGATGATTGACGAATGATGATTGATAATTGATGATTGATAATTGGTGATTGATGATTGATGATTGATGGTTGATGATTGATGATTGATGATTGATGATTGATGATTGATGATTGATGATTGATGATTGATGATTGATGATTGATGATTGATGATTGATGATTGATGATTGATGATTGATGATTGATGATTGATGATTTATGATTGATGATTGATGATTGATGATTGATGATTGATGATTTATGGTTGATGATTGATGTTTGATGTTTGATGATTGATGATTGATGGTTGATGATTGATTTTGGATGATTGATGATTCAAGATTGATGAATGATGATTGATGATTGATGATTGATGATTGATGATTGATGATTGATCATTGATCATTGATGATTGATGATTGACCAATGATGATTGATGATTGATGATTAATGATTGATGATTGATGGTTGATGATCGATGATTGATGATTGATGATTGATGATTGATGATTGATGATTGATGATTGATGATTGATGATTGATGATTGATGATTGATGATTGATGATTGATGATTGATGATTGATGATTGATGATTGATCATTGATGATTGATGATTGATGATTGACCAATGATGATTGATGATTGATGATTAATGATTGATGATTGATGGTTGATGATCGATGATTGATGATTGATGATTGATGATTGATGATTGATAATTGATGATTGATGATTGATGATTGATGATTGATGATTGATGATTGATTATTGATGATTGATGATTGATGATTGATGATTGTTGATTGATGATTGATGATTGATGATTGATGATTGATGATTGATGATTGATGATTGATGATTGATGATTGATGATTGATGATTGATGATTGATGATTGATGAGTGATGATTGATGATTTATGATTGATGATTGATGATTGATGATTGATGATTGATGAATGATGATTGATGATTAATGATTGATGATTGATGATTGATGATTGATGATTGATGATTGATGATTGATGATTGATGATTGATGATTGATGATTGATGATTGATGATTGATGATTGATGATTGATGATTGATGATTGATGATTGGTGATTGATGATTGGTGATTGATGTTTGATCATTGATGATTGATGATTGATGATTGATGATTTATGATTGACGAATGATGATTGATGATTGATGATTAATGATTGATGATTGATGATTGATGACTGATGATTGATGATTGATGATTGATGATTGATGATTGATGATTGATGTTTGATGTTTGATATATGATGTTTGATGATTGATGATTGATGATTGATGATTGATGTTTGATCATTGATGATTGATGATTGATGATTGATGATTGATGATTGATGATTGATGATTGACGAATGATGATTGATGATTGATGATTAATGATTCATGATTCATGATTGATTAATGATTGATGATTGATGATTGATGATTGATGTTTGATGATTGATGATTGATGATTGATGATTCATTATTCATGATTCATGATTGATGATTGATGATTGATGATTGATGATTGATAATTGATGATTGATGATTGATGATTGATGATTGATTATTGATGATTGATGATTGATGATTGATGATTGGTGATTGATGATTGATGATTGATGATTGATGATTGATGATTGATGATTGATGATTGATGATTGATTATTGATGATTGATGATTGATGATTGATGATTTATGATTGATGATTGATGATTGATGATTGATGAATGATGATTGATGATTAATGATTGATGATTGATGATTGATGATTGATGATTGATGATTGATGAGTGATTATTGATGATTGATGATTGATGATTGATGATTGATGATTGATGATTGATGATTGATGTTTGATCATTGATGATTGATGATTGATGATTGATGATTGATGATTGATGATTGACGAATGATGATTGATGATTGATGATTAATGATTGATGATTGATGATTGATGACTGATGACTGATGATTGATGATTGATGATTGATGATTGATGTTTGATGTTTGATATTTGATGTTTGATGATTGATGATTGATGATTGATGATTAATGATTGATGATTGATGATTGATGATTGATGATTGATGATTGATGATTGATGATTGATGATTGATGATTGATGATTGATGATTGATGATTGATGATTGATGTTTGATCATTGATGATTGATGATTGATGATTGATGATTGATGATTGACGAATGATGATTGATGTTTGATGATTAATGATTCATGATTCATGATTGATTAATGATTGATGATTGATGATTGATGATTGATGATTGATGTTTGATGTTTGATATTTGATGTTTGATGATTGATGATTGATGATTGATGATTGATGATTGATGATTGATGATTGATGAATGATGTTTGATCATTGATGATTGATGATTGATGATTGATAATTGATGATTGATGATTGATGATTGATGATTAATGATTGATGATTGATGATTGATGATTGATGATTGATGATTAATGATTGATGATTGATGATTGATGATTGATGATTGATGATTGATGATTGATGATTGATGATTGATGATTGATGATTGATGATTGATGATTCATGATTCATTATTCATGATTCATGATTGATGATTGATGATTGATGATTGATGATTGATGATTGATGATTGATGATTGATGATTGATGATCAATGATTAATGATTGATGATTGATGGTTGATAGTTGATGATTGACGATTGATAATTGATGATTGATGATTGATGATTGATGATTGATGATTGATGATTGATGATTGATGATTGATGATTGATGATTGATGATCAATGATTAATGATTGATGATTGATGGTTGATAGTTGATGATTGATGATTGATGATGGTTGATTGATGATTGATGATTGATGATTGATGATTGACAAATGATGATTGATGATTGATGATTGATAATTGATGATTGATGATTGATTATTAATGATTGATAATTGATTGTTGATGATTGATGATTGATGATTTATGATAGATGATTGATGATTGATGAATGATGATTGATGATTGATGATTGATGATTGATGATTGATGATTGATAATTGATGATTGATGATTGATGATTGATGATTGATGATTGATGATTGATGATTGATGATTGATGATTGATGATTGATGATTGATGATTGATGATTGATGATTGGTGATTGATGAGTGATGATTTATGGCTGATGATTGATGATTGACGAATGATGATTGATAATTGATGATTGATGATTGGTGATTGATGATTGATGATTGATGATTGATTATTGATGGTTGATGATTGATGATTGATGATTGATGATTGATGATTGATGATTGATGATTGATGATTGATGATTGATGATTGATGATTGATGATTGATGATTGATGATTGATGATTGATGATTGATGATTGATGATTGATGATTGATGATTGATGTTTGATGTTTGATGATTGATGATTGATGGTTGATGATTGATTTTGGATGATTGATGATTCAAGATTGATGATTGATAATTGATGATTGATGATTGATGATTGATGATTGATGATTGATAATTGATGATTGATGATTGATGATTGATGATTGATGATTGATGATTGGTGATTGATGAGTGATGATTTATGATTGATGATTGATGGTTGATAGTTGATGATTGATGATTGATGATGGTTGATTGATGATTGATGATTGATGATTGATGATTGACAAATGATGATTGATGATTGATGATTGATAATTGATGATTGATGATTGATTATTAATGATTGATAATTGATTGTTGATGATTGATGATTGATGATTTATGATAGATGATTGATGATTGATGAATGATGATTGATGATTGATGATTGATGATTGATGATTGATGATTGATGATTGATAATTGATGATTGATGATTGATGATTGATGATTGATGATTGATGATTGATGATTGATGATTGATGATTGATGATTGATGATTGATGATTGGTGATTGATGAGTGATGATTTATGGCTGATGATTGATGATTGACGAATGATGATTGATAATTGATGATTGATGATTGGTGATTGATGATTGATGATTGATGATTGATGATTGATTATTGATGGTTGATGATTGATGATTGATGATTGATGATTGATGATTGATGATTGATGATTGATGATTGATGATTGATGATTGATGATTGATGATTGATGATTGATGATTGATGATTGATGATTGATGATTGATGATTGATGATTGATGATTGATGTTTGATGTTTGATGATTGATGATTGATGGTTGATGATTGATTTTGGATGATTGATGATTCAAGATTGATGATTGATAATTGATGATTGATGATTGATGATTGATGATTGATGATTAATGATTGATGATTGATGATTGATGATTGATGATTGATGATTGATGATTGATGATTGATGATTGATGAATAATGATTGATGATTGATGATTGATGATTGATGATTGATGATTGATGATTGATGATTGATGATTGATGATTGATGATTGTTGATTGATGATTGATGATTGATGATTGATGATTGATGATTGATGATTGATGATTGATGATTGATGATTGATGATTGATGATTGATGATTGATGATTGATGATTGATGAGTGATGATTGATGATTTATGATTGATGATTGATGATTGATGATTGATGAATGATGATTGATGATTAATGATTGATGATTGATGATTGATGATTGATGATTGATGATTGATGATTGATGATTGATGATTGATGATTGATGATTGATGATTGATGATTGATGATTGATGATTGGTGATTGATGTTTGATCATTGATGATTGATGATTGATGATTGATGATTTATGATTGATGATTGATGATTGATGATTGATGATTGATGATTGATGAGTGATGATTGATGATTTATGATTGATGATTGATGATTGATGATTGATGAATGATGATTGATGATTAATGATTGATGATTGATGATTGATGATTGATGATTGATGATTGATGATTGATGATTGATGATTGATGATTGATGATTGATGATTGATGATTGATGGTTGATGATCGATGATTGATGATTGATGATTGATGATTGATGATTGATAATTGATAATTGATGATTGATGATTGATGATTGATGATTGATGATTGATGATTGATTATTGATGATTGATGATTGATGATTGATGATTGTTGATTGATGATTGATGATTGATGATTGATGATTGATGATTGATGATTGATGATTGATGATTGATGAGTGATGATTGATGATTTATGATTGATGATTGATGATTGATGATTGATGTATGATGATTGATGATTAATGATTGATGATTGATGATTGATGATTGATGATTGATGATTGATGATTGATGATTGATGATTGATGATTGATGATTGATGATTGGTGATTGATGTTTGATCATTGATGATTGATGATTGATGATTGATGATTTATGATTGACGAATGATGATTGATGATTGATGATTAATGATTGATGATTGATGATTGATGACTGATGATTGATGATTGATGATTGATGATTGATGATTGATGATTGATGTTTGATGTTTGATATTTGATGTTTGATGATTGATGATTGATGATTGATGATTGATGATTGATGTTTGATCATTGATGATTGATGATTGATGATTGATGATTGATGATTGACGAATGATGATTGATGATTGATGATTAATGATTCATGATTCATGATTGATTAATGATTGATGATTGATGATTGATGATTGATGATTGATGATTGATGTTTGATGATTGATGATTGATGATTGATGATTGATGATTCATTATTCATGATTCATGATTGATGATTGATGATTGATGATTGATGATTGATAATTGATGATTGATGATTGATGATTGATGATTGATTATTGATGATTGATGATTGATGATTGATGATTGGTGATTGATGATTGATGATTGATGATTGATGATTGATGATTGATGATTGATGATTGATGATTGATGATTGATGATTGATGATTTATGATTGATGATTGATGATTGATGATTGATGAATGATGATTGATGATTAATGATTGATGATTGATGATTGATGATTGATGATTGATGATTGATGATTGATGATTGATGATTGATGTTTGATCATTGATGATTGATGATTGATGATTGATGATTGATGATTGATGATTGATGATTGACGAATGATGATTGATGATTGATGATTGATGATTAATGATTGATGATTGATGATTGATGACTGATGACTGATGATTGATGATTGATGATTGATGATTGATGTTTGATGTTTGATATTTGATGTTTGATGATTGATGATTGATGATTGATGATTAATGATTGATGATTGATGATTGATGATTGATGATTGATGATTGATGATTGATGATTGATGATTGATGATTGATGATTGATGATTGATGATTGATGTTTGATCATTGATGATTGATGATTGATGATTGATGATTGATGATTGATGATTGATGATTGACGAATGATGATTGATGTTTGATGATTAATGATTCATGATTCATGATTGATTAATGATTGATGATTGATGATTGATGATTGATGTTTGATGTTTGATATTTGATGTTTGATGATTGATGATTGATGATTGATGATTGATGATTGATGATTGATGAATGATGTTTGATCATTGATGATTGATGATTGATGATTGATAATTGATGATTGATGATTGATGATTGATGATTAATGATTGATGATTGATGATTGATGATTGATGATTGATGATTGATGATTAATGATTGATGATTGATGATTGATGATTGATGATTGATGATTGATGATTGATGATTGATGATTGATGATTGATGATTGATGATTCATGATTCATTATTCATGATTCATGATTGATGATTGATGATTGATGATTGATGATTGATGATTGATGATTGATGATTGATGATCAATGATTAATGATTGATGATTGATGGTTGATAGTTGATGATTGACGATTGATAATTGATGATTGATGATTGATGATTGATGATTGATGATTGATGATTGATGATTGATGATCAATGATTAATGATTGATGATTGATGGTTGATAGTTGATGATTGATGATTGATGATTGATGATGGTTGATTGATGATTGATGATTGATGATTGATGATTGATGATTGACAAATGATGATTGATGATTGATGATTGATAATTGATGATTGATGATTGATTATTAATGATTGATAATTGATTGTTGATGATTGATGATTGATGATTTATGATTGATGATTGATGATTGATGAATGATGATTGATGATTGATGATTGATGATTGATGATTGATAATTGATGATTGATGATTGATGATTGATGATTGATGATTGATGATTGATGATTGATGATCGATGATTGATGATTGATGATTGGTGATTGATGAGTGATGATTTATGGCTGATGATTGATGATTGACGAATGATGATTGATAATTGATGATTGATGATTGGTGATTGATGATTGATGATTGATGATTGATTATTGATGGTTGATGATTGATGATTGATGATTGATGATTGATGATTGATGATTGATGATTGATGATTGATGATTGATGATTGATGATTGATGATTGATGATTGATGATTGATGATTGATGATTGATGATTGATGATTGATGATTGATGATTGATGATTGATGATTGATGATTGATGATTGATGATTGATGATTGATGATTGATGATTGATGTTTGATGTTTGATGATTGATGATTGATGGTTGATGATTGATTTTGGATGATTGATGATTCCAGATTGATGATTGATAATTGATGATTGATGATTGATGATTGATGATTGATGATTGATAATTGATGATTGATGATTGATGATTGATGATTGATGATTGATGATTGGTGATTGATGAGTGATGATTTATGATTGATGATTGATGATTGACGAATGATGATTGATAATTGATGATTGATGATTGGTGATTGATGATTGATGATTAATGATTGATGATTGATGGTTGATGATTGATGATTGATGATTGATGATTAATGATTGATGATTGATGATTGATGATTGATGATTGATGATTGATGATTGATGATTGATGATTGATGAATAATGATTGATGATTGATGATTGATGATTGATGATTGATGATTGATGATTGATGATTGATGATTAATGATTAATGATTGATGATTGATGATTGATGATTCATGATTCATGATTGATGATTGATGATTCATGATTCATGATTCATGATTGATGATTGATGATTGATGATTGATGATTGATGATTGATGATTGATGATTGATGATTGATGATTGATGTTTGATGTTTGATGATTGATAATTGATGGTTGATGATTGAATTTGGATGATTGATGATTCAAGATTGATGATTGATAATTGATGATTGATGATTGATGATTGATGATTGATGATTGATGATTGATGATTGATGATTGATGATTGATGATTGATGATTGATGATTGATGATTGATGATTGATGATTGATGATTGATGATTGATGATTGATGATTGATGATTGATGATTGATGATTGATGATTGATGTTTGATGTTTGATGTTTGATGATTGATGATTGATGGTTGATGATTGATTTTGGATGATTGATGATTCAAGATTGATGATTGATAATTGATGATTGATGATTGATGATTGATGATTGATGATTGATGATTGATGATTGATGATTGATGATTGATGATTGGTGATTGATGAGTGATGATTTATGATTGATGATTGATGATTGACGAATGATGATTGATAATTGATTATTGATGATTGATGATTGATGATTGACGAATGATGATTGATAATTGATTATTGATGATTGGTGATTGATGCTTGATGATTAATGATTGATGATTGATGATTGATGGTTGATGATTGATGATTGATGATTGGTGATTGATGATTGATGATTGATGGTTGATGATTGATGATTGATGATTGATGATTGATGATTGATGATTGATGATTGATGATTGATGATTGATGATTGATGATTGATGATTGATGATTGATTGTTGATGATTGATGATTGATGATTGATGATTGATGATTGATGATTGATGATTGGTATTTGATGAGTGATGATTTATGATTGATGATTGACGAATGATGATTGATAATTGATTATTGATCATTGGTGATTGATGCTTGATGATTAATGATTGATGATTGATGGTTGATGATTGATGATTGATGATTGATGATTGATGATTGATGATTGATGATTAATGATTGATGATTGATGATTGATGATTGATGATTGATGATTGATGATTGATGATTGATGATTGATGATTGATGATTGATGATTGATGATTGATGATTGATGATTCATGACTCATGATTCATGATTGATGTTGATGATTGATGATTGATGATTGATGATTGATGATTGATGATTGATGATTGATGATTGATGATCAATGATTGATGATTGATGATTGATGGTTGATAGTTGATGATTGATGATTGATGATTGATGATTGATGATTGATGATTGATGATTGATGATTGATGATTGATGATTGATGATTGATTGTTGATGATTGATGATTGATGATTGATGATTGATAATTCATGATTCATGATTTATGATTGATGGTTGATGATGGTTGATTGATGATTGATGATTGATGATTGATGATTGATGATTGATGATTGACAAATGATGATTGATGATTGATGATTAATAATTGATGATTGATGATTGATTATTAATGATTGATGATTGATTGTTGATGATTGATGATTGATGATTTATGATTGTTGATTCATGATTGATGAATGATGATTGATGATTGATGATTGATGATTGATAATTGATGATTGATGATTGATGATTGATGATTGATGATTGATGATTGATGATTGATGATTGATGATTGATGATTGATGATTGATGATTGATGATTGATGATTGATGATTGATGATTGATGATTGATGATTGATGATTGATTATTGATGATTGATGTTTGATGATTGATGATTGGTGATTGATGAGTGATGATTTATGATTGATGATTGATGATTGACGAATGATGATTGATGATTGATGATAGATGATTGATGATTGATGATTGATGATTGATGATTGATGATTGATGATTGATGATTGATGATTGATAATTCATGATTGATGATTGATGATTGATGATTGATGATTGATGATTGATGATTGATGATTGATGATTGAAGATTGATTGTTGATGATTGATGATTGATGATTAATGATTGATGATTGATGATTTATGATTGATGATTGATGATTGATGATTGATGATTGATGATTGATGAGTGATGATTGATGATTGATGATTGGTGATTGATGAGTGATGATTTATGATTGATGATTGATGATTGATGTTTGACGAATGATGATTGATAATTTATGATTGATGATTGATGATTGATGATTGGTGATTGATGAGTGATGATTTATGATTGATGATTGATGATTGACGAATGATGATTGATAATTTATGATTGATGATTGGTGATTGATGATTGATGATTAATGATTGATGATTGATGGTTGATGATTGATGATTGATGATTGATGATTGATGATTGATGATTGATGATTGATGATTGATGATTGACGATTGATGATTGATGATTGATGATTGATGATTGATGATTGATGATTGATGATTGATGATTGATGATTGATGATTGATGATTGATGATTGATGATTGATGATTGATGATTGAAGATTGATTGTTGATGATTGATGATTGATGATTGATGATTGATGATTGATGATTGATGATTGATGATTGATGATTGATGATTGGTGATTGATGAGTGATGATTTATGATTGATGATTGATGATTGATGATTGACGAATGATGATTGATAATTTATGATTGATGATTGATGATTGATGATTGGTGATTGATGAGTGATGATTTATGATTGATGATTGATGATTGACGAATGATGATTGATAATTTATGATTGATGATTGGTGATTGATGATTGATGATTAATGATTGATGATTGATGGTTGATGATTGATGATTGATGATTGATGATTGATGATTGATGATTGATGATTGATGATTGATGATTGATGATTGATGATTGACGATTGATGATTGATTGTTGATGATTGATGATTGATGATTGATAATTCATGATTCATGATTCATGATTGATGATTGATGATGGTTGATTGATGATTGATGATTGATGATTGATGATTGACGAATGATGATTGATGATTGATGATTAATAATTGATGATTGATGATTGATTATTAATGATTGAAGATTGATTGTTGATGATTGATGATTGATAATTGATGATTGATGTTTGATGATTGATGATTGATGATTGATGATTGATGATTGATGATTGATGATTGATGATTGATGATTGATGATTGATGATTGATGATTGATGATTGATGATTGATGATTGATGATTGATGATTGATGATTGATGATTGATGATTGATGATTGATGATTGATGATTGATGATTGATGATTGATGATTGACCAATGATGATTGATGATTAATGATTGATGATTGATGGTTGATGATTGATGATTGTTGATTGATGATTGATGATTGATAATTGATGAGTGATGATTGATGGTTGATGATTGATGATTGATGATTGATGATTGATGATTGATGATTGATGATTGATGATTGATGATTGATGATTGATAATTGATTATTGATGATTGATAATTGATGATTGACGAATGATGATTGATGATTTATGATTGCTGATTGACGAATGATGATTTATGACTTATGATTAATGATTGATGTTTGATGATTGATGATTGATGATTGATGATTGATGATTGATGATTGATGATTGATGATTGATGATTGATGATTGATGATTGATGATTGATCATTGATCATTGATGATTGATGATTGATGATTGATGATTGATGATTGATGATTGATGATTGATGATTGACGAATGATGATGGTTGATTGATGATTGATGATTAATGATTGATGACTGATGATTGATGAACGATGATTGATGATTGATGATTGATGATTGATGATTGATGATTGATGATTGATGATTGATGATTGATAATTGATGATTGATGATTTATGATTGATGATTGATGATTGATGATTGATGATTCATGATTGATGATTGATGATTGATGATTGATGATTGATGATTGATGATTGATGAATGATGATTGATGATTGATGATTGATGATTGATGATTGATGATTGATGATTCATGATTCATGATTCATGATTCATGATTCATGATTCATGATTCATGATTGATGATTGATGATTGATGATTGATGATTGATGATTGATGATTGATGATTGATGATTGATGATTGATGATTGATGATTGATGATTGATGATTGATGATTGATGATTGATGATTGATGATTGATGATTGATGATTGATTATTGATGATTGATGATTGATGATTGATGATTGATGATTGGTGATTGATGAGTGATGATTTTTGATTGATGATTGACGAATGATGATTGATAATTGATGATTTATGATTGGTGATTGATGATTGATGATTAATGATTGATGATTGATGGTTGATGATTGATGATTGATGATTGATGATTGATGATTGATGATTGATGATTGATGATTGATGATTGATGATTGATGATTGATGATTGATGATTGATGATTGATGATTGATGATTGATGATTGATGATTGATGATTGATGATTGATGATTGATGATTGATGATTGATGATTGATGATTGATGATTGATGTTTGATGTTTGATGATTGATGATTGATGGTTGATGATTGATTTTGGATGATTGATGATTCAAGATTGATGATTGATAATTGATGATTGATGATTGATGATTGATGATTGATGATTGATAATTGATGATTGATGATTGATGATTGATGATTGATGATTGATGATTGATGATTGATGATTGATGATTGATGATTGATGATTGATGATTGATGATTGATGATTGATGATTGGTGAATGATGATTGATGATTGATCATTGATGATTGATGATTGACCAATGATGATTGATGATTAATGATCGATGATTGATGGTTGATGATTTATGATTGATGATTGATGATTGATGATTGATGATTGATAATTGATGATTGATGATTGATGGTTGATGATTGATGATTGATGATTGATTATTGATGATTGATGATTGATGATTGATGATTGATGATTGATGATTGATGATTGATGATTGATGATTGATGATTGATGATTGATGATTGATGATTGATGATTGATGATTGATGATTGATGATTGATGATTGACGAATGATGATGGTTGATGGATGATTGATGATTGATGATTGATGATTGATGATTGATGATTGATGATTGATGATTGATGATTGATGATTGATGATTGATGATTGATGATTGATGATTGATGATTGATGATTGATGATTGATGATTGATGATTGATGATTGATAATTGATGATTGATGATTGATCATTGATGATTGACGAATGATGATTGATGATTTATGATTGATGATTGACGAATGATGATTTATGACATATGATTAATGATTGATGTTTGATGATTAATGATTGATGATTGATGATTGATGTTTGATGATTGATGATTGATGATTGCTGATTGATGACTGATGATTGATGATTGATGATTGATGATTGATGATTGATGATTGATGATTGATGATTGATGATTGATGATTGATGATTGATGATTGATGATTGATGATTGATGATTGATGATTGATGATTGATGATTGATGATTGATCATTGATCATTGATGATTGATGATTGATGACTGATGATTGATGATTGATGATTGATGATTGATGATTGATGATTGATGATTGATGATTGATGATTGATGATTGATCATTGATCATTGATCATTGATCATTGATCATTGATCATTGATCATTGATCATTGATCATTGATGATTGATGATTGACCAATGATGATTGATGATTGATGATTAATGATTGATGATTGATGGTTGATGATCGATGATTGATGATTGATGATTGATGATTGATGATTGATGATTGATGATTGATGATTGATGATTGACCAATGATGATTGATGATTAATGATTGATGATTGATGGTTGATGATTGATGATTGTTGATTGATGATTGATGATTGATAATTGATGAGTGATGATTGATGGTTGATGATTGATGATTGATGATTGATGATTGATGATTGATGATTGATGATTGATGATTGATGATTGATGATTGATGATTGATAATTGATTATTGATGATTGATAATTGATGATTGACGAATGATGATTGATGATTTATGATTGCTGATTGACGAATGATGATTTATGACTTATGATTAATGATTGATGTTTGATGATTGATGATTGATGATTGATGATTGATGATTGATGATTGATGATTGATGATTGATGATTGATGATTGATCATTGATCATTGATCATTGATGATTGATGATTGATGATTGATGATTGATGATTGATGATTGATGATTGACGAATGATGATGGTTGATTGATGATTGATGATTAATGATTGATGACTGATGATTGATGAAAGATGATTGATGATTGATGATTGATGATTGATGATTGATGATTGATGATTGATGATTGATGATTGATGATTGATGATTGATGCTTCATGATTGATGATTGATGATTGATGATTGATGATTGATGATTGATGATTGATGATTGATGATTGATGAATGATGATTGATGATTGATGATTGATGATTGATGATTGATGATTGATGATTGATAATTGATGATTGATGATTGATGATTGATGATTGATGATTGATGATTGATGATTGATGATTGATGATTGATGATTGATGATTAATGATTGATGATTGATGATTGATGATTGATGATTGATGATTGATGATTGATGATTGATGATTGATGATTGATGATTGATGATTGATGATTCATGATTCATGATTCATGATTCATGATTCATGATTGATGATTGATGATTGATGATTGATGATTGATGATTGATGATTGATGATTGATGATTGATGATTGATGATTGATGATTGATGATTGATGATTGATGATTGATGATTGATGATTGATGATTGATGATTGATGATTGATGATTGATGATTGATGATTGATGATTGATGATTGATGATTGATGATTGATGATTGATGATTGATGATTGGTGATTGATGAGTGATGATTTTTGATTGATGATTGACGAATGATGATTGATAATTGATGATTGATGATTGGTGATTGATGATTGATGATTAATGATTGATGATTGATGGTTGATGATTGATGATTGATGATTGATGATTGATGATTGATGATTGATGATTGATGATTGATGATTGATGATTGATGATTGATGATTGATGATTGATGATTGATGATTGATGATTGATGATTGATGATTGATGATTGATGATTGATGATTGATGATTGATGATTGATGATTGATGATTGATGATTGATGATTGATGATTGATGTTTGATGTTTGATGATTGATGATTGATGGTTGATGATTGATTTTGGATGATTGATGATTCAAGATTGATGATCGATAATTGATGATTGATGATTGATGATTGATGATTGATAATTGATGATTGATGATTGATGATTGATGATTGATGATTGATGATTGATGATTGATGATTGATGATTGATGGTTGATGATTGATGATTGATGATTGGTGAATGATGATTGATGATTGATCATTGATGATTGATGATTGACCAATGATGATTGATGATTAATGATCGATGATTGATGATTGATGGTTGATGATTGATGATTGATGATTGATGATTGATGATTGATAATTGATGATTGATGATTGATGGTTGATGATTGATGATTGATGATTGATTATTGATGATTGATGATTGATGATTGATGATTGATGATTGATGATTGATGATTGATGATTGATGATTGATGATTGATGATTGATGATTGATGATTGATGATTGATGATTGATGATTGATGATTGATGATTGATGATTGACGAATGATGATGGTTGATTGATGATTGATGATTAATGATTGATGACTGATGATTGATGATTGATGATTGATGATTGATGATTGATGATTGACGATTGATGATTGATGATTGATGATTGATGATTGATGATTGATGATTGATGATTGATGATTGATGATTGATGATTGATGATTGATGATTGATGATTGATGATTGATGATTGATGATTGATGATTGATGATTGATGATTGATGATTGATGATTGATGATTGATGATTGATAATTGATGATTGATGATTGATCATTGATGATTGACGAATGATGATTGATGATTTATGATTGATGATTGACGAATGATGATTTATGACATATGATTAATGATTGATGTTTGATGATTAATGATTGATGATTGATGATTGATGTTTGATGATTGATGATTGATGATTGATGATTGATGATTGCTGATTGATGATTGATGATTGATGATTGATGATTGATGATTGATGATTGATGATTGATGATTGATGATTGATGATTGATGATTGATGATTGATGATTGATGATTGATGACTGATGATTGATCATTGATGATTGATGATTGATGATTGATGATTGATGATTGATGATTGATGATTGATGATTGATGATTGATGATTGATGATCGATGATTCATGATTGATGATTGATCATTGATCATTGATCATTGATCATTGATCATTGATGATTGATGATTGACCAATGATGATTGATGATTGATGATTAATGATTGATGATTGATGGTTGATGATCGATGACTGATGATTGATGATTGATGATTGATGATTGATAATTGATGATTGATGATTGATGATTGATGATTGTGGATTGATGATTGATGATTGATGATTGATGATGGATGTTTGATTCTTGATGGTTGATGATTGATGATTGTTGATTGATGATTGGTGATTGATGATTGATGATTGATGATTGATGATTGATGATTGATGATTGATGATTGATGATTGATGATTGATGATTGATGATTGATGATTGATGATTGATGTTTGATGATTGGTGATTGATGATTGACGATTGATGATTGATGATTGATGATTGATGATTGATGATTGATGAATGATGATTGATGATTGATGATTGATGATTGATGATTGATGATTGATGATTGATGATTGATGATTGATGATTGATGATTGATGATTGATGATTGATGATTGATGATTGATGTTTGATCATTGATGATTGATGATTGATGATTGATGATTGCCGAATGATGATTGATGATTGATGATTGAATGATTGATGATTGATGATCGATGATTGATGATTGATGATAGATGACTGATGATTGACGGATCATGATTGACGATTGATAATTGATGATTGATGATTGAAGATTGATGATAGATGATTGGTGATTGATGATTGATGATTGATGATTGATGATTGATGATTGATGATTGATTATTGATGATTGATGATTCATGATTGATGATTGATGTTTGATAATTGATGATGATTGATGATGATGGTTGATTGATGATTGATGATTGATGATTGATGATTGATGATTGATGATTGATGATTGATGATTGATGTTTGATGATTGATGATTGATGATTGATGATTAATGATTGATGATTGATGATTGATGATTGATGATTGATGATTGATGATGGATGATTGATGATTGATGATTGATGATTGATGATTGATGATTGATGATTGATGATTGATGATTGATGATTGATGATGGATGATTGATTCTTGATGATTGATGATTGATGATTGTTGATTGATGATTGGTGATTGATGATTGATGATTGATGATTGATGATTGATGATTGATTATTGATGATTTATGATTGATGATTGATGATTGATGATTGATGATTGATGATTGATGATTGATGATTGATGTTTGATGTTTGGTGATTGATGATTGACGATTGATGATTGATGATTGATGATTGATGATTGATGATTGATGATTGATGATTGATGAATGTAGATTGATGATTGATGATTGATGATTGATGATTGATGATTGATGATTGATGATTGATGATTGATGATTGATGTTTGATCATTGATGATTGATTCTTGATGATTGATGATTGATGATTGTTGATTGATGATTTGTGATTGATGATTGATGATTGATGATTGATGATTGATGATTGATGATTGATGTTTGATGTTTGGTGATTGATGATTGACGATTGATGATTGATGATTGATGATTGATGATTGATGATTGATGATTGATGATTGATGATTGATGATTGATGATTGATGATTGATGATTGATGATTGATGAATGTAGATTGATGATTGATGATTGATGATTGATGATTGATGATTGATGATTGATGATTGATGATTGATGATTGATGTTTGATCATTGATAATTGATGATTGATGATTGATGATTGATGATTGATGATTGGTGATTGCCGAATGATGATTGATGATTGATGATTGATTATTCATGATTCACGATTCATGATTGATGATTGATGATTGATGATTGATAATTGATGATTGATGATTGATAATTGTTGATTGATGATTGATAATTGATGATTGATGATTGATGATTGATGATTGATGATTGATGATTGATGATTGGTGATCGATGATTGATGATTGATGATTGATGATTGATGATTGACCAATGATGATTGATGATTAATGATTGATGATTGATGATTGATGGTTGATGATTGATGATTGATGATTGATGATTGATGATTGATGATTGATGATTGATGATTGATGATTGATGATTGATGATTGATGATTGATGATTGATGATTGATGATTGATAATTGATAATTGATGATTGATGATTGATGGTTGATGATTGATGATTGATGATTGATTATTGATGATTGATGATTGATGATTGATGATTGATGATTGATGATTGATGATTGATGATTGATGATTGATGATTGATGATTGACGATTGATGATTGATGATTGATGATTGATGATTGATGATTGATGATTGATGATTGATGATTGATGATTGATGATTGATGATTGATGATTGATGATTGATGATTGATGATTGATGATTGATGATTGATGATTGATGATTGATGATTGATGATTGATGATTGATGATTGATGATTGATGATTGATGATTGATGATTGATGATTGATGATTGATGATTGATGATTGATAATTGATGATTGATGATTGATCATTGATGATTGACGAATGATGATTGATGATTTATGATTGATGATTGACGAATGATGATTTATGACATATGATTAATGATTGATGTTTGATGATTGATGATTGATGATTAATGATTGATGATTGATGATTGATGATTGATGATTGATGATTGATGATATATAATTTATGGTTGATGATTGATGATTGATGATTGATGATTGATGATCGATGATTGATGATTGATGATTGATGATTGATGATTGATGATTGATGATTGACGATTGATCAATTATCAATCATCAATAATCAATCATCAATCATCAATCATCAATCATCAATAATCAATCATCAATCATCAATCATCAATCATAAATCATCAATCATCAATCATCAATCATCAATCATCATTCATCAATCATCAATAATCAGTCATCAATTATCAATCATCAATCATCAATCATCAATCATCAATCATCAATCATCAATCATCAATCGTCAATCATCAATCATCAATCATCAATCATCAATCATCAATCATCAGTCATCATTCATCAATAATCACTCATCAATCATCTATTAGCAGTCATCAATCGTCAAACATCAATCATCAATCATCAATCATCAATCATCAATCATCAATCATCAATCATCAATCATCAATCATCAATCATCAATCATCAATCATCAATTATCAATCATCAATCATCAATCACCAATCATCAATCATCAATCATCAATCATCAATGATCAATCATCAATCATCAATCTTCAATCATCAACCATCAATCATCGGTCATGAATTATCAATTATCAATCATCAATCATCAATCATTAATATTCAATCGTCAATCATCATTCGTCAATCATCAATCATCAATCATCAATCATCAATCATCAATCATCAATCATCAATAATCAATCATCAATCATCAATCATCAATCATCAATCATCAATCATCAATCATCAATCATCAATCATCAATCATCAATCATCAATCATCAATCATCAATCATCAATCATCAATCATCAATCATCAACCATCAATCATCAATCATCAATCATCAATAATCAATCATCGATCATCAATCATCGATCATCGATCATCAATCATCAATCATCAATCATCAATCATCGATCATCAATCATCAATCATAAATCACCAATCATCAATCATCAACCATCAATCATCAATCATCAATCATCATTCATCAATCATCAATAATCAGTCATCAATTATCAATCATCAATCATCAATCATCAATCATCAATCATCAATCATCAATCGTCAATCATCAATCATCAATCATCAATCATCAATCATCAATCATCAGTCATCATTCATCAATCATCAATCATCAATCATCTATTAGCAGTCATCAATCGTCAAACAGCAATCATCAATCATCAATTATCAATCATCAATCATCAATCATCAATCATCAATCATCAATCATCAATCATCAATTATCAATCATCAATCATCAATCACCAATCATCAATCATCAATAATCAATGATCAATGATCAATCATCAATCTTCAATCATCAACCATCAATCATCAGTCATGAATTATCAATTATCAATCATCAATCATCAATCATTAATATTCAATCGTCAATCATCATTCGTCAATCATCAATCATCAATCATCAATCATCAATCATCAATCATCAATCATCAATCATCAATCATCACTCATCAATCATCAATCATCAATCATCAACCATCAACCATCAATCATCAATCATCAATCATCAATCATCAATCATCAATCATCAATCATCAATCATCAATCATCAATCATCAATCATCAATCATCAATCATCAATCATCAATCATCAATCATCAATCATCAATCATCAATCATCAATCATCAATCATCAATCATCAATCATCAATCATCAATTATCAATCATCAATCATCAATCATCAATCATCAATCATCAATAATCAATCATCAATCATCAGTCACCAATCATCAATCATCAATCATCAATGATCAATCATCAATCTTCAATCATCAACCATCAATCATCAGTCATGAAATATCAATTATCAATCATCAATCATCAATCATTAATATTCAATCGTCAATCATCATTCGTCAATCATCAATCATCAATCATCAATCATCAATCATCAATCATCAATCATCAATCATCAATCATCAATCATCAATCATCAATCATCAATCATCAATCATCAATCATCAATCATCAATCATCAATCATCAATCATCAATCATCAATCATCAATCATCAATCATCACTCATCAATCATCAATCATCAATCATCAACCATCAATCATCAATCATCAATCATCAATCATCAATAATCAATCATCAATCATCAATCACCAATCATCAATCATCAATCATCAATGATCAATCATCAATCTTCAATCATCAACCATCAATCATCACTCATCAATCATCAATCATCAATCATCAACCATCAATCATCAATCATCAATCATCAATCATCAATCATCAATCATCAATCATCAATCATCAATCATCACTCATCAATCATCAATCATCAATCATCAACCATCAATCATCAATCATCAATCATCAATCATCAATCATCAACCATCAATCATCAGTCATGAATTATCAATTATCAATCATCAATCATCAACCATTAATATTCAATCGTCAATCATCATTCGTCAATCATCAATCATCAATCATCAATCATCAATCATCAATCATCAATCATCAATCATCAATCATCAATCATCAATCATCAATCATCAATCATCAATCATCAATCATCAATCATCAATCATCAATCATCAATCATCAATCATCAATCATCAATCATCAATCATCAATCATCAATCATCACTCATCAATCATCAATCATCAATCATCAACCATCAATCATCAATCATCAATCATCAATCATCAACCATCAATCATCAGTCATGAATTATCAATTATCAATCATCAATCATCAACCATCAATCATCAGTCATGAATTATCAATTATCAATCATCAATCATCAATCATCAATCATTAATATTCAATCGTCAATCATCATTCGTCAATCATCAATCATCAATCATCAATCATCAATCATCAATCATCAATCATCAATCATCAATCATCAATCATCAATCATCAATCATCAATCATCAATCATCAATCATCAATCATCAATCATCAATCATCAATCATCAATCATCAATCATCAATCTACATTCATCAATCATCAATCATCAATCATCAATCATCAATCATCAATCATCAATCATCAATCGTCAATCATCAATCACCAAACATCAAACATCAATCATCAATCATCAATCATCAATCATCAATCATCAATCATCAATCATCAATCATAAATCATCAATAATCAATCATCAATCATCAATCATCAATCATCAATCATCAATCACCAATCATCAATCAACAATCATCAATCATCAATCATCAAGAATCAATCATCCATCATCAATCATCAATCATCAATCATCAATCATCAATCATCAATCATCAATCATCAATCATCAATCATCCATCATCAATCATCAATCATCAATCATCAATCATCAATCATCAATCATTAATCATCAATCATCAATCATCAATCATCAATCATCAATAATCAATCATCAATCATCAATCATCAATCATCAATCATAAATCATCAATCATCAATCATCAATCATCAATCATCATTCATCAATCATCAATAATCAGTCATCAATTATCAATCATCAATCATCAATCATCAATCATCAATCATCAATCATCAATCATCAATCGTCAATCATCAATCATCAATCATCAATCATCAATCATCAATCATCAGTCATCATTCATCAATAATCAATCATCAATCATCTATTAGCAGTCATCAATCGTCAAACATCAATCATCAATCATCAATCATCAATCATCAATCATCAATCATCAATCATCAATCATCAATCATCAATCATCAATCATCAATTATCAATCATCAATCATCAATCACCAATCATCAATCATCAATCATCAATCATCAATGATCAATCATCAATCATCAATCTTCAATCATCAACCATCAATCATCGGTCATGAATTATCAATTATCAATCATCAATCATCAATCATTAATATTCAATCGTCAATCATCATTCGTCAATCATCAATCATCAATCATCAATCATCAATCATCAATCATCAATCATCAATAATCAATCATCAATCATCAATCATCAATCATCAATCATCAATCATCAATCATCAATCATCAATCATCAATCATCAATCATCAATCATCAATCATCAATCATCAATCATCAACCATCAACCATCAATCATCAATCATCAATCATCAATAATCAATCATCGATCATCAATCATCGATCATCGATCATCAATCATCAATCATCAATCATCAATCATCGATCATCAATCATCAATCATAAATCACCAATCATCAATCATCAACCATCAATCATCAATCATCAATCATCATTCATCAATCATCAATAATCAGTCATCAATTATCAATCATCAATCATCAATCATCAATCATCAATCATCAATCATCAATCGTCAATCATCAATCATCAATCATCAATCATCAATCATCAATCATCAGTCATCATTCATCAATCATCAATCATCAATCATCTATTAGCAGTCATCAATCGTCAAACAGCAATCATCAATCATCAATTATCAATCATCAATCATCAATCATCAATCATCAATCATCAATCATCAATCATCAATCATCAATTATCAATCATCAATCATCAATCACCAATCATCAATCATCAATAATCAATGATCAATGATCAATCATCAATCTTCAATCATCAACCATCAATCATCAGTCATGAATTATCAATTATCAATCATCAATCATCAATCATTAATATTCAATCGTCAATCATCATTCGTCAATCATCAATCATCAATCATCAATCATCAATCATCAATCATCAATCATCAATCATCAATCATCACTCATCAATCATCAATCATCAATCATCAACCATCAACCATCAATCATCAATCATCAATCATCAATCATCAATCATCAATCATCAATCATCAATCATCAATCATCAATCATCAATAATTAATCATCAATCATCAATCATCAATCATCAATCATCAATCATCAATCATCAATCATCAATCATCAATCATCAATCATCAATCATCAATCATCAATTATCAATCATCAATCATCAATCATCAATCATCAATCATCAATCATCAATAATCAATCATCAATCATCAATCACCAATCATCAATCATCAATCATCAATGATCAATCATCAATCTTCAATCATCAACCATCAATCATCAGTCATGAAATATCAATTATCAATCATCAATCATCAATCATTAATATTCAATCGTCAATCATCATTCGTCAATCATCAATCATCAATCATCAATCATCAATCATCAATCATCAATCATCAATCATCAATCATCAATCACCAATCATCAATCATCAATCATCAATCATCAATCATCAATCATCAATCATCAATCATCAATCATCAATCATCAATCATCAATCATCACTCATCAAATATCAATCATCAATCATCAACCATCAATCATCAATCATCAATCATCAATCATCAATAATCAATCATCAATCATCAATCACCAATCATCAATCATCAATCATCAATGATCAATCATCAATCTTCAATCATCAACCATCAATCATCACTCATCAATCATCAATCATCAATCATCAACCATCAATCATCAATCATCAATCATCAATCATCAATCATCAATCATCAATCATCAATCATCAATCATCAATCATCAATCATCAATCATCACTCATCAATCATCAATCATCAATCATCAACCATCAATCATCAATCATCAATCATCAATCATCAATCATCAACCATCAATCATCAGTCATGAATTATCAATTATCAATCATCAATCATCAACCATTAATATTCAATCGTCAATCATCATTCGTCAATCATCAATCATCAATCATCAATCATCAATCATCAATCATCAATCATCAATCATCAATCATCAATCATCAATCATCAATCATCAATCATCAATCATCAATCATCAATCATCAATCATCAATCATCAATCATCAATCATCAATCATCAATCATCAATCATCACTCATCAATCATCAATCATCAATCATCAACCATCAATCATCAATCATCAATCATCAATCATCAATCATCAACCATCAATCATCAGTCATGAATTATCAATTATCAATCATCAATCATCAACCATCAATCATCAGTCATGAATTATCAATTATCAATCATCAATCATCAATCATCAATCATTAATATTCAATCGTCAATCATCATTCGTCAATCATCAATCATCAATCATCAATCATCAATCATCAATCATCAATCATCAATCATCAATCATCAATCATCAATCATCAATCATCAATCATCAATCATCAATCATCAATCATCAATCATCAATCATCAATCATCAATCATCAATCATCAATCATCAATCATCAATCATCAATCATCAATCATCAATCATCAATCATCAATCATCAATCATAGATCATCAATCATCAATCATCAATCATCATTCATCAATCATCAATAATCAGTCATCAACTATCAATCATCAATCATCAATCATCAATCATCAATCATCAATCATCAATCATCAATCATCAATCATCAATCATCAATCATCAATCATCAATCATCAATCATCAATCATCAATCATCAATCATCAATCATCTATCGTCAATCATCAATCATCAATCATCAATCATCAATCATCAATCATCAATCATCAATCATCAATCATCAATCATCAATCATCGATCATCAATCATCAATCATCAATCATCAATCATCAATCATCAACCATAAATTATATATCATCAATCATCAATCATCAATCATCAATCATCAATAATTAATCATCAATCATCAATCATCAATCATCAATCATCAATCATCCATCATCAATCATCAATCATCAATCATCAATCATCAATCATCAATCGTCAATCATCAATCATCAATCATCAATCATCAATCATCAATCATCAATCATCAATCATCAATCATCAATCATCAATCATCAATCATCACTCATCAATCATCAATCATCAATCATCAACCATCAATCATCAATCATCAATCATCAATCATCAATCATCAATCATCAATCATCAATCATCAATCATCAATCATCAATCATCAATCATCAATCATCAATCATCAATCATCAATCATCAATCATCAATCATCAATCATCAATCATCAATCATCAATCATCAATCATCAATCATCAATCATCAATCATCAATCATCAATCATCAATCATTAATCATCAATCATCAATCATCAATCATCAATCATCAATCATCAATCATCAATCATCAATCATCAATCATCAATCATCAATCATCAATCATCGATCATCAATCATCAAACATCAATCATCAATCATCAATCATCAATCATCAATCATCGATCATCAATCATCAATCATAAATCACCAATCATCAATCATCAACCATCAATCATCAATCATCAATCATCATTCATCAATCATCAATAATCAGTCATCAATTATCAATCATCAATCAGCAATCATCAATCATCAATCATCAATCATCAATCATCAATCATCAATCATCAATCATCAATCATCAATCATCAATCATAAATCATCAATCATCAATCATCAATCATCATTCATCAATCATCAATAATCAGTCATCAATTATCAATCATCAATCATCAATCATCAATCATCAATCATCAATCATCAATCATCAATCATCAATCATCGATCATCAATCATCAATCATCAATCATCAATCATCAATCATCAATCATCAATCATCAATCATCAATCATCAGTCATCAATCACCAATCATCAATCATCAATCATCAATGATCAATCATCAATCATCAATCATCAATCATCAACCATCAATCATCAGTCATGAATTATCAATTATCAATCATCAATCATCAATCATTAATATTCAATCGTCAATCATCATTCGTCAATCATCAATCATCAATCATCAATCATCAATCATCAATCATCAATCATCAATCATCAATCATCAATCATCAATCATCACTCATCAATCATCAATCATCAACCATTAATCATCAATCATCAATCATCAATCATCGACCATCAATCATCAATCATCAATCATGAATCATCAATCATCAATCATCAACCATCAATTATATATCATCAATCATCAATCATCAATCATCAATCATTAATCATCAATCATCAATCATCAATCATCAATCATCAATCATCAATCATCAATCATCAATCATCAATCATCAATCATCAATCATCAATCATCAATCATCAATCATCAATCATCAATCATCAATCATCGATCATCAATCATCAATCATCAATCATCAATCATCAATCATCGATCATCAATCATCAATCATAAATCACCAATCATCAATCATCAACCATCAATCATCAATCATCAATCATCATTCATCAATCATCAATAATCAGTCATCAATTATCAATCATCAATCATCAATCATCAATCATCAATCATCAATCATAAATCATCAATCATCAATCATCAATCATCAATCATCAATCATCAATCATCAGTCATCATTCATCAATCATCAATTATCAATCATCAATCATCAATTAGCAGTCATCAATCGTCAAACACCAATCATCAATCATCAATCATCAATCATCAATCATCAATCATCAATTCTCAATCATCAATCATCAATCACCAATCATCAATCATCAATCATCAATGATCAATCATCAATCATCTATCTTCAATCATCAACCATCAATCATCAGTCATGAATTATCAATTATCAATCATCAATCATCAATCATTAATATTCAATCGTCAATCATCATTCGTCAATCATCAATCATCAATCATCAATCATCAATCATCAATCATCAATCTTCAATCATCAATCATCAATCATCAATCATCAATCATCAATCATCAATCATCAATCATCAATCATCAATCATCAATCATCAATCATCACTAATCAATCATCAATCATCAACCATCAATCATCAATCATCAATCATCAATCATCAATCATCAATCATCAATCATCAATCATCAATCATCAATCATCAATCATCAATCATCAATCATCAATCATCAATCATCAATCATCAATCATCACTCATCAATCATCAATCATCAACCATCAATCATCAATCATCAATCATCAATCATCAATCATCAATCATCAATCATCAATCATCAATCATCAATCATCAATCATCAATCATCAATCACCAATCATCAATCATCAATCATCAATCATCAATCATCAATCATCAATCATCAATCATCAATCATCAATCATCAATCATCAATCATCAATCATCAACCATCAATCATCAATGATCAATCATCAATGATCAATCATCAATCTTCAATTATCAATCATCAATCATCAATCATCAATCATCAATCATCAATCATCAATCATCAATCATCAATCATCAATCATCAATCATCAATCATCAATCATCAATCATCAATCATCAATCATCAATCATCAATCATCAATCATCAATCATCAATCACCAATCATCAATCATCAATCATCAAGGATCAATCATCAATCATCAATCATCAATCATCAACCATCAATCGTCAATCATCATTCGTCAATCATCAATCATCAATCATCAATCATCAATCATCAATCATCAATCATCACTCAACAATCATCAATCATCAACCATCAATCATCAATCATCAATCATCAATCATCAATCATCAATCATCAATCATCAATCATCAATCATCAATCATCGATCATCAATCACCAATCATCAATCATCAATCATGAATCATCAATCATCAACCATCAATTATATATCATCAATCATCAATCATCAATCATCAATCATCAATCATTAATCATCAATCATCAATCATCAATCATCAATCATCAATCATCAATCATCAATCATCAACCATCAATCATCAATCATCAATCATCAATCATCAATCATCAATCATCAATCATCAATCACCAATCATCAATCATCGATCATCGATCATCAATCATCAATCATCAATCATTTATCATCAATCATCAATCATCAACCATCAATTATATATCATCAATCATCAATCATCAATCATCAATCATCAATCATTAATCATCAATCATCAATCATCAATCATCAATCATCAATCATCAATCATCAATCATCAATCATCAATCATCAATCATCAATCATCAACCATCAATTATTTATCATCAATCATCAATCATCAATCATCAATCATCAATCATTAATCATCAATCATCAATCATCAATCATCAATCATCAATCATCAATCATCAATCATCAATCATCAATCATCAATCATCAATCATCAATCATCAATCATCAATCATCAATCATCAATCATCAATCATCAATGATCAATCATCAATCATCGATCATCAATCATCAATCATCAATCATCAATCATCAATCATCAATCATCAATCATCGATCATCAATCATCAATCATAAATCACCAATCATCAATCATCAACTATCAATCATCAATCATCAATCATCATTCATCAATCATCATTCATCAATCATCATTCATCAATCATCAATAACCAGTCATCAATTATCAATCATCAATCATCAATCATCAATCATCAATCATCAATCATCAATCATCAATCATCAATCATCGATCATCAATCATCAATCATCAATCACCAATCATCAATCATCAATCATCAATCATCAATCATCAATCATCAATCATCAATCATCAATCATCAACCATCAATCATCAATCATCAATCATCAATCATCGATCATCAATCATCAATCATCAATCATCAATCATCGATCATCGATCATCAATCATCAATCATCAATCATTTATCATCAATCATCAATCATCAACCATCAATTATATATCATCAATCATCAATCATCAATCATCAATCATCAATCATCAATCATCAATCATCAATCATCAATCATCAATCATCAATCATCACTCATCAATCATCAATCATCAACCATCAATCATCAATCATCAATCATCAATCATCAATCATCAATCATCAATCATCAATCATCAATGATCAATCATCAATCACCAATCATCAATCATCAATCATCAATCATCAATCATCAATCATCAATCATCAATCATCAATCATCAATCATCAATCATCAATCATCAATCATCAATCATCAATCATCAATCATCAATCATCAATCGTCAATCATCAATCATCAATCATCATTGATCAATCATCAATCATCAATCTTCAATCATCAATCATCAATCATCAATCATCAATCATCAATCATCAATCATCAATCATCAATCATCAATCATCAATCATCAATCATCAATCATCAATCATCAATCATCAATCATCAATCATCAATCATCAATCATCAATCATCAATCATCAATCATCAATCATCAATCATCAATCATCAATCATCAATCATCAATCATCAATCACCAATCATCAATCATCAATCATCAAGGATCAATCATCAATCATCAATCATCAATCATCAACCATCAATCATCAGTCATGAATTATCAATTATCAATCATCAATCATCTATCATTAATATTCAATCGTCAATCATCATTCGTCAATCTTCAATCATCAATCATCAATCATCAATCATCAATCATCAATCATCAATCATCACTCATCAATCATCAATCATCAACCATCAATCATCAATCATCAATCATCAATCATCAATCATCAATCATCAATCATCAATCATCAATCATCAATCATCAATCATCAATCATCAATCATCAATTATCAGTCATCAATCACCATTCATCAATCATCAATCATCAATGATCAATCATCAATCATCAATCATGAATCATCAACTATCAATCATCAGTCATGAATTATCAATTATCAATCATCAATCATCAACCATCAATCATCAGTCATGAATTATCAATTATCAATCATCAATCATCAATCATTAATATTCAATCGTCAATCATCATTCGTCAATCATCAATCATCAATCATCAATCATCAATCATCAATCATCAATCATCAATCATCAATCATCAATCATCAATCATCAATCATCAATCATCAATCATCAATCATCAATCATCAATCATCAATCATCAATCATAAATCATCAATCATCAATCATCAATCATCATTCATCAATCATCAATAATCAGTCATCAATTATCAATCATCAATCATCAATCATCAATCATCAATCATCAATCATCAATCATCAATCATCAATCGTCAATCATCAATCATCAATCATCAATCATCAATCATCAATCATCAATCATCAATCATCAATCATCAATCATCAATCGTCAATCATCAATCATCAATCATCAATCATCAATCATCAATCATCAATCATCGATCATCAATCATCAATCATCAATCATCAATCATCAATCATCAACCATAAATTATATATCATCAATTATCAATCATCAATCATCAATCATCAATCATCAATCATTAATCATCAATCATCAATCATCAATCATCAATCATCAATCATCCATCATCAATCATCAATCATCAATCATCAATCATCAATCATCAATCATCAATCATCAATCATCAATCATCAATCATCACTCATCAATCATCAATCATCAATCATCAATCTTCAATCATCAACCATCAATCATCAGTCATGAATTATCAATTATCAATCATCAATCATCAATCATTAATATTCAATCGTCAATCATCATTCGTCAATCATCAATCATCAATCATCAATCATCAATCATCAATCATCAATCATCAATCATCAATCATCAATCATCAATCATCAATCATCAATCATCAATCATCAATCATCAATCATCAATCATCAATCATCAATCATCACTCATCAATCATCAATCATCAATCATCAATCATCAATCATCACTCATCAATCATCAATCATCAACCATCAATCATCAATCATCAATCATCAATCATCAATCATCAATCATCAATCATCAATCATCAATCATCAATCATCAATCATCAATCATCAATCATCAATCATCAATCATCAATCATCAATCATCAATCATCAATCATCAATCATTAATCATCAATCATCAATCATCAATCATCAATCATCAATCATCAATCATCAATCATCAATCATCAATCATCAATCATCGATCATCAATCATCAATCATCAATCATCAATCATCAATCATCAATCATCGATCATCAATCATCAATCATAAATCACCAATCATCAATCATCAACCATCAATCATCAATCATCAATCATCATTAATCAATCATCAATAATCAGTCATCAATTATCAATCATCAATCATCAATCATCAATCATCAATCATCAATCATCAATAATCAGTCATCAATTATCAATCATCAATCATCAATCATCAATCATCAATCATCAATCATCAATCGTCAATCATCAATCATCAATCATTAATCATCAATCATCAATCATCAATCATCAATCATCAATCATCAATCATCAATCATCAATCATCAATCATCAATCATCAATCATCGATCATCAATCATCAATCATCAATCATCAATCATCAATCATCAATCATCGATCATCAATCATCAATCATAAATCACCAATCATCAATCATCAACCATCAATCATCAATCATCAATCATCATTAATCAATCATCAATAATCAGTCATCAATTATCAATCATCAATCATCAATCATCAATCATCAATCATCAATCATCAATAATCAGTCATCAATTATCAATCATCAATCATCAATCATCAATCATCAATCATCAATCATCAATCATCAATCGTCAATCATCAATCATCAATCATCAATCATCAATCATCAATCATCAATCATCAGTCATCATTCATCAATAATCAATCATCAATCATCTATTAGCAGTCATCAATCGTCAAACATCAATCATCAATCATCAATCATCAATCATCAATCATCAATCATCAATCATCAATCATCAATCATCAATCATCAATCATCAATCATCAATCATCAATCATCAATCATCAATCATCAATCATAAATCATCAATCATCAATCATCAATCATCATTCATCAATCATCAATAATCAGTCATCAATTATCAATCATCAATCATCAATCATCAATCATCAATCATCAATCATCAATCATCAATCATCAATCATCAATCATCAATCGTCAATCATCAATCATCAATCATCAATCATCAATCATCAATCATCAATCATCAATCATCAATCATCAATCATCAATCATCAATCATCAATCATCAATCATCAATCATAAATCATCAATCATCAATCATCAATCATCATTCATCAATCATCAATAATCAGTCATCAATTATCAATCATCAATCATCAATCATCAATCATCAATCATCAATCATCAATCATCAATCATCAATCATCAATCATCAACCATAAATTATATATCATCAATTATCAATCATCAATCATCAATCATCAATCATCAATCATCAATCATTAATCATCAATCATCAATCATCAATCATCAATCATCCATCATCAATCATCAATCATCAATCATCAATCATCAATCATCAATCATCAATCATCAATCATCAATCATCAATCATCACTCATCAATCATCAATCATCAATCATCAATCTTCAATCATCAACCATCAATCATCAGTCATGAATTATCAATTATCAATCATCAATCATCAATCATTAATATTCAATCGTCAATCATCATTCGTCAATCATCAATCATCAATCATCAATCATCAATCATCAATCATCAATCATCAATCATCAATCATCAACCATAAATTATATATCATCAATTATCAATCATCAATCATCAATCATCAATCATCAATCATCAATCATTAATCATCAATCATCAATCATCAATCATCAATCATCAATCATCCATCATCAATCATCAATCATCAATCATCAATCATCAATCATCAATCATCAATCATCAATCATCAATCATCAATCATCACTCATCAATCATCAATCATCAATCATCAATCTTCAATCATCAACCATCAATCATCAGTCATGAATTATCAATTATCAATCATCAATCATCAATCATTAATATTCAATCGTCAATCATCATTCGTCAATCATCAATCATCAATCATCAATCATCAATCATCAATCATCAATCATCAATCATCAATCATCAATCATCAATCATCAATCATCAATCATCGATCATCAATCATAAATCATCAATCATCAATCATCAATCATCAATCATCAATCATCTATCATCAATCATCAATCATCAATCATCAATCATCAATCATCAATCATCAATAATCAGTCATCAATTATCAATCATAAATCACCAATCATCAATCATCAACCATCAATCATCAATCATCAATCATCATTAATCAATCATCAATAATCAGTCATCAATTATCAATCATCAATCATCAATCATCAATCATCAATCATCAATCATTAATCATCAATCATCAATCATCAATCATCAATCATCAATCATCCATCATCAATCATCAATCATCAATCATCAATCATCAATCATCAATCATCAATCATCAATCATCAATCATCAATCATCACTCATCAATCATCAATCATCAATCATCAATCTTCAATCATCAACCATCAATCATCAGTCATGAATTATCAATTATCAATCATCAATCATCAATCATTAATATTCAATCGTCAATCATCATTCGTCAATCATCAATCATCAATCATCAATCATCAATCATCAATCATCAATCATCAATCATCAATCATCAATCATCAATCATCAATCATCAATCATCAATCATCAATCATCAATCATCAATCATCAATCATCACTCATCAATCATCAATCATCAATCATCAATCATCAATCATCACTCATCAATCATCAATCATCAACCATCAATCATCAATCATCAATCATCAATCATCAATCATCAATCATCAATCATCAATCATCAATCATCAATCATCAATCATCAATCATCAATCATCAATCATCAATCATCAATCATCAATCATCAATCATCAATCATTAATCATCAATCATCAATCATCAATCATCAATCATCAATCATCAATCATCAATCATCAATCATCAATCATCAATCATCGATCATCAATCATCAATCATCAATCATCAATCATCAATCATCAATCATCGATCATCAATCATCAATCATCAATCATCAATCATCAATCATCAATCATCGATCATCAATCATAAATCATCAATCATCAATCATCAATCATCAATCATCAATCATCTATCATCAATCATCAATCATCAATCATCAATCATCAATCATCAATCATCAATAATCAGTCATCAATTATCAATCATAAATCACCAATCATCAATCATCAACCATCAATCATCAATCATCAATCATCATTAATCAATCATCAATAATCAGTCATCAATTATCAATCATCAATCATCAATCATCAATCATCAATCATCAATCATCAATAATCAGTCATCAATTATCAATCATCAATCATCAATCATCAATCATCAATCATCAATCATCAATCATCAATCGTCAATCATCAATCATCAATCATCAATCATCAATCATCAATCATCAATCATCAGTCATCATTCATCAATAATCAATCATCAATCATCTATTAGCAGTCATCAATCGTCAAACATCAATCATCAATCATCAATCATCAATCATCAATCATCAATCATCAATCATCAATCATCAATCATCAATCATCAATTATCAATCATCAATCATCAATCACCAATCATCAATCATCAATCATCAATCATCAATCATCAATCATCAATCTTCAATCATCAACCATCAATCATCAGTCATGAATTATCAATTATCAATCATCAATCATCAATCATTAATATTCAATCGTCAATCATCATTCGTCAGTCATCAATCATCAATCATCAATCATCAATCATCAATAATCAATCATCAATCATCAATCATCAATCATCAATCATCAATCATCAATCATCAATCATCAATTATCAATCATCACTCATCAATCATCAATCATCAACCATCAATCATCAATCATCAATCATCAATCATCAATCATCAATCATCAATCATCAATCATCAATCATCAATCATCAATCATCAATCATCAATCATCAATCATCAATCATCAATCATCAATCATCAATCATCAATCATCAATCATCAATCATCAATCATCAATCATCAATCATCAATCATCAATCATCAATCATCAGTCATCAATCACCAATCATCAATCATCAATCATCAATGATCAATCATCAATCATCAATCATTAATCATCAACCATCAATCATCAGTCATGAATTATCAATTATCAATCATCAATCATCAATCATTAATATTCAATCGTTAATCATCATTCGTCAATCATCAATCATCAATCATCAATCATCAATCATCGAGAATCAATAATCAATCATCAATCATCAATCATCAATCATTAATCATTAATCATCAATCATCAATCATCAATCATCACTCATCAGTCATCAATCATCAACCATTAATCATCAATCATCAATCATCAATCATCGACCATCAATCATCAATCATCAATCATGAATCATCAATCATCAATCATCAACCATCAATTATATATCATCAATCATCAATCATCAATCATCAATCATTAATCATCAATCATCAATCATCAATCATCAATCATCAATCATCAATCATCAATCATCAATCATCAATCATCAATCATCAATCATCAATCATCAATCATCAATCATCAATCATCGATCATCTATCATCAATCATCAATCATCAATCATCAATCATTAATCATCAATCATCGATCATCAATCATCAATCATAAATCACCAATCATCAATCATCAACCATCAATAATCAATCATCAATCATCATTCATCAATCATCAATAATCAGTCATCAATTATCAATCATCAATCATCAATCATCAATCATCAATCATAAATCATAAATCATCAATCATCAATCATCAATCATCAGTCATCAATCATCAATCATCAATCATCAGTCATCATTCATCAATCATCAATTATCAATCATCAATCATCAATTAGCAGTCATCAATCGTCAAACATCAATCATCAATCATCAATCATCAATCATCAATCATCAATCATCAATCATCAATTCTCAATCATCAATCATCAATCACCAATCATCAATCATCAATCATCAATGATCAATCATCAATCATCAATCTTCAATCATCAAACATCAATCATCAGTCATGAATTATCAATTATCAATCATCAATCATCAATAATTAATATTCAATCGTCAATCATCATTCGTCAATCATCAATCATCAATCATCAATCATCAATCATCAATCTTCAATCATCAATCATCAATCATCAATCATCAATCATCAATCATCAATCATCAATCATCAATCATCAATCATCAATCATCAATCATCAATCATCAATCATCAATCATCAATCATCAATCATCACTCATCAATCATCAATCATCAACCATCAATCATCAATCATCAATCATCAATCATCAATCATCAATCATCAATCATCAATCATCAATCATCAATCATCAATCATCAATCATCAATCATCAATCATCAATCATCACTCATCAATCATCAATCATCAACCATCAATCATCAATCATCAATGATCAATCATCAATCATCAATCATCAATCATCAATCATCAATCATCAATCACCAATCATCAATCATCAATCATCAATCATCAATCATCAAATATCAATCATCAATCATCAATCATCAATCATCAATCATCAATCATCAATCATCAATCATCAATCATCAATCATCAATGATCAATCATCAATCATCAATCATCAATCTTCAATCATCAATCATCAATCATCAATCATCAATCATCAATCATCAATCATCAATCATCAATCATCAATCATCAATCATCAATCATCAATCATCAATCATCAATCATCAATCACCAATCATCAATCATCAATCATCAAGGATCAATCATCAATCATCAATCATCAACCATCAATCATCAGTCATGAATTATCATTTATCAATCATCAATCATCTATCATTAATATTCAATCGTCAATCATCATTCGTCAATCATCAATCATCAATCATCAATCATCAATCATCAATCATCAATCATCAATCATCAATCATCAATCATCAATCATCAATCATCAATCATCAATCATCACTCATCAATCATCACTCATCAATCATCAATCATCAACCATCAATCATCAATCATCAATCATCAATCATCAATCATCAATCATCAATCATCAATCATCAATCATCAATCATCAATCATCAATCATCAATCATCGATCATCAATCATCAATCATCAATCATCAATCATGAATCATCAATCATCAACCATCAATTATATATCATCAATCATCAATCATCAATCATCAATCATCAATCATCAATCATTAATCATCAATCATCAATCATCAATCATCAATCATCAATCATCAATCATCAATCATCAATCATCAATCATCAATCATCAATCATCAATCATCAACCATCAATCATCAATCATCAATCATCAATCATCGATCATCAATCATCAATCATCAATCATCAATCATCAATCATCGATCATCGATCATCAATCATCAATCATCAATCATCAATCATCAATCATTTATCATCAATCATCAATCATCAACCATCAATTATATATCATCAATCATCACTCATCAATCATCAATCATTAATCATCAATCCTCAATCATCAATCATCAATCATCAATCATCAATCATCAATCATCAATCATCAATCATCAATCATCAATCATCAATCATCAATCATCAATCATCAATCATCGATCATCAATCATCAATCATCAATCATCAATCATTAATATTCAATCGTCAATCATCATTCGTCAATCATCAATCATAAATCACCAATCATCAATCATCAACCATGAATCATCAATCATCAATCATCATTCATCAATCATCATTCATCAATCATCAATAATCAGTCATCAATTATCAATCATCAATCATCAAGCATCAATCATCAATAATCAATCATCAATCATCAATCATAGATCATCAATCATCAATCATCAATCATCAACCATCAATCATCAATCATCAGTCATCATTCATCAATCATCAATTATCAATCATCAATCATCAATTAGCAGTCATCAATCGTCAAACATCAATCATCAATCATCAATCATCAATCATCAATCATCAATTCTCAATCATCAATCATCAATCACCAATCATCAATCATCAATCATCAATGATCAATCATCAATCATCAATCTTCAATCATCAACCATCAATCATCAGTCATGAATTATCAATTATCAATCATCAATCATCAATCATTAATATTCAATCGTCAATCATCATTCGTCAATCATCAATCATCAATCATCAATCATCAATCATCAATCATCAATCATCAATCATCAATCATCAATCATCAATCATCAATCATCAATCATCAATCATCAATCATCAATCATCAATCATCAATCATCAATCATCAATCATCAATCATTAATCATCAATCATCAATCATCAATCATCAATCATCAATCATCAATCATCAATCATCAATCATCAATCATCAATCATCAATCATCAATCATCAATCATCACTCATCAATCATCAATCATCAACCATCAATCATCAATCATCAATCATCAATCATCAATCATCAATCATCAATCATCAATCATCAATCATCAATCATCAATCATCAATCATCAATCATCAATCATCAATCATCACTCATCAATCATCAATCATCAACCATCAATCATCAATCATCAATCATCAATCATCAATCATCAATCATCAATCATCAATCATCAATCATCAATCATCAATCATCAATCATCAATCACCAATCATCAATCATCAATCATCAATGATCAATCATCAATCATCAATCATCAATCATCAATCATCAATCATCAATCATCAATCATCAATCATCAATCATCAATCATCAATCATCAATCATCAATCATCAATCATCAATCATCAATCATCAATCATCAATCATCAATCATCAATCATCAATCATCAATCATCAATGATCAATGATCAATGATCAATCATCAATCATCAATCTTCAATCATCAATCATCAATCATCAATCATCAATCATCAATCATCAATCATCAATCATCAATCATCAATCATCAATCATCAATCATCAATCATCAATCATCAATCATCAATCATCAATCATCAATCATCAATCATCAATCACCAATCATCAATCATCAATCATCAAGGATCAATCATCAATCATCAATCATCAACCATCAATCATCAGTCATAAATTATCAATTATCAATCATTAATCATCTATCATTAATATTCAATCGTCAACCATCATTCGTCAATCATCAATCATCAATCATCAATCATCAATCATCAATCATCAATCATCAATCATCAATCATCACTTATCAATCATCACTCATCAATCATCAATCATCAATCATCAACCATCAATCATCAATCATCAATCATCAATCATCAATCATCAATCATCAATCATCAATCATCAATCATCGATCATCAATCATCAATCATCAATCATCAATCATCAATCATGAATCATCAATCATCAACCATCAATTATATATCATCAATCATCAATCATCAATCATCAATCATCAATCATCAATCATTAATCATCAATCATCAATCATCAATCATCAATCATCAATCATCAATCATCAATCATCAATCATCAATCATCAATCATCAATCATCAATCATCAATCATCAATCATCAATCATCAATCATCAATCATCAATCATCGATCATCAATCATCAATCATCAATCATCAATCATCAATCATCGATCATCAATCATCAATCATAAATCACCAATCATCAATCATCAACCATCAATCATCAATCATCATTCATCAATCATTAATAATCAGTCATCAATTATCAAACATCAATCATCAATCATCAATCATCAATCATCAATCATCAATCGTCAATCATCAATCATCAATCATCAATCATCAATCATCAATCATCAATCATCAGTCATCATTCATCAATCATCAATCATCAATCATCTATTAGCAGTCATCAATCGTCAAACATCAATCATCAATCATCAATTATCAATCATCAATCATCAATCATCAATCATCAATCATCAATCATCAATCTTCAATCATCAATCATCAATTATCAATCATCAATCATCAATCACCAATCATCAATCATCAATGATCAATCATCAATCATCAATCTTCAATCATCAACCATCAATCATCAGTCATGAATTATCAATTATCAATCATCAATCATCAATCATAAATATTCAATCGTCAATCATCATTCGTCAATCATCAATCATCAATCATCAATCATCAATCATCAATCATCAATCATCAATCATCAATCATCACTCATCAGTCATCAATCATCAACCATCAATCATCAATCATCAATCATCAATCATCAATCATCAATCATCAATCATCAATCATCAATCATCAATCATCAATCATCAACCATCAATCATCAATCATCAACCATAAATTATATATCATCAATCATCAATCATCAATCATCAATCATCAATCATTAATCATCAATCATCAATCATCAATCATCAATCATCAATCATCAATCATCAATCATCAATCATCAATCATCAATCATCAATCATCAATCATCAATCATCAATCATCAATCATCAATCATCAATCATCACTCATCAATCATCAATCATCAATCATCAATCATCAATCATCAATCATCAATCATCAATCATCAATCATCAATCATCAATCATCAATTATCAATCATCAATCATCAATCATCAATCATCAATCATCAATCATCAGTCATCAATCACCAATCATCAATCATCAATGATCAATCATCAATCATCAATCATCAATCATCAACCATCAATCATCAGTCATGAATTATCAATTATCAATCATCAATCATCAATCATTAATATTCAATCGTCAATCATCATTCGTCAATCATCAATCATCAATCATCAATCATCAATCATCAATCATCAATCATCAATCATCAATCATCAATCATCAATCATCAATCATCAATCATCAATCATCAATCATCAATCATCAACCATAAATTATATATCATCAATCATCAATCATCAATCATCAATCATCAATCATTAATCATCAATCATCAATCATCAATCATCAATCATCAATCATCAATCATCAATCATCCATCATCAATCATCAATCATCAATCATCAATCATCAATCATCAATCATCAATCATCAATCATCAATCATCAATCATCAATCATCAATCATCAATCATCAATCATCAATCATCAATCATCAATCATCAATCATCACTCATCAATCATCAATCATCAATCATCAATCATCAATCATCAATCATCAATCATCAATCATCAATCATCAATCATCAATCATCAATCATCAATTATCAATCATCAATCATCAATCATCAATCATCAATCATCAATCATCAGTCATCAATCACCAATCATCAATCATCAATGATCAATCATCAATCATCAATCATCAATCATCAACCATCAATCATCAGTCATGAATTATCAATTATCAATCATCAATCATCAATCATTAATATTCAATCGTCAATCATCATTCGTCAATCATCAATCATCAATCATCAATCATCAATCATCAATCATCAATCATCAATCATCAATCATCAATCATCAATCATCAATCATCAATCATCAATCATCAATCATCAATCATCAATCATCAATCATCAATCATCAATCATCAATCATCAATCATCAATCATCAATCATCAATCATCAATCATCAATCATCAATCATCAATCATCAATCATCAATCATCAATCATCAATCATCAATCATCAATCATCAATCATCAATCATCAATCATCAATCATCAATCATAAATCATCAATCATCAATCATCAATTATCATTCATCAATCATCAATAATCAGTCATCAATTATCAATCATCAATCATCAATCATCAATCATCAATCATCAATCATCAATCATCAATCATCAATCATCAATCATCAATCATCAATCATCAATCATCAATCATCAATCATCAATCATCAATCATCATTCATCAATCGTCAATCATCAATCATCAATCATCAATCATCAATCATCAATCATCAATCATCAATCGTCAATCATCAATCATCAATCATCAATCATCAATCATCAATCATCAATCATCAATCATCAATCATCAATCATCAATCATCAATCATCAATCATCAATCATCGATCATCAATCATCAATCATCAATCATCAATCATCAACCATAAATTATATATCATCAATCATCAATCATCAATCATCAATCATCAATCATTAATCATCAATCATCAATCATCAATCATCAATCATCAATCATCAATCATCAATCATCAATCATCAATCATCAATCATCAATCATCAATCATCAATCATCAATCATCAATCATCAATCATCAATCATCAATCATCAATCATCAATCATCAATCATCAATCATCAATCATCAATCATCAATCATCACTCATCAATCATCAATCATCAATCATCAATCATCAATCATCAATCATCAATCATCAATCATCAATCATCAATCATCACTCATCAATCATCAATCATCAACCATCAATCATCAATCATCAATCATCAATCATCAATCATCAATCATCAATCATCAATCATCAATCATCAATCATCAATCATCAATCATCAATCATCAATCATCAATCATCAATCATCAATCATCAATCATCAATCATCAATCATCAATCATCAATCATCAATCATCAATCATCAATCATCAATCATCAATCATCAATCATCAATCATCAATCATCAATCATCAATCATCAATCATCAATCATCAATCATCAATCATCAATCATCACTCATCAATCATCAATCATCAACCATCAATCATCAATCATCAATCATCAATCATCAATCATCAATCATCAATCATCAATCATCAATCATCAATCATCAATCATCAATCATCAATCATCAAACATCAATCATCAATCATCAATCATTAATCATCAATCATCAATCATCAATCATCAATCATCAATCATCAATCATCAATCATCAATCATCAATCATCAATCATCAATCATCAATCATCAATCATCAATCGTCAATCATCAATCATCAATCATCAATCATCAATCATCAATCATCAATCATCAATCATCAATCATCAATCATCAATCATCAATCATAAATCACCAATCATCAATCATCAACCATCAATCATCAATCATCAATCATCATTCATCAATCAACAATAATCAGTCATCAATTATCAATCATCAATCATCAATCATCAATCATCAATCATCAATCATCAATCATCAATCATCAATCATCAATCATCAATCATCAATCATCAATCGTCAATCATCAATCATCAATCATCAATCATCAATCATCAATCATCAATCATCAGTCATCATTCATCAATCATCAATCATCAATCATCTATTAGCAGTCATCAATCGTCAAACATCAATCATCAATCATCAATTATCAATCATCAATCATCAATCATCAATCATCAATCAGCAATCATCAATCATCAGTCATCAATCATCAATCATCAATCATCAATTATCAATCATCAATCATCAATCACCAATCATCAATCATCAATCATCAATGATCAATCATCAATCATCAATCTTTAATCATCAACCATCAATCATCAGTCATGAATTATCAATTATCAATCATCAATCATCAATCATTAATATTCAATCGTCAATCATCATTCGTCAATAATCAATAATCAATCATCAATCATCCATCATCAATCATCAATCATCAATCATCAATCATCAATCATCAATCATCAATCATCAATCATCAATCATCACTCATCAATCATCAATCATCAACCATCAATCATCAATCATCAATCATCAATCATCAATCATCAATCATCAATCATCAATCATCAATCATCAATCATCAATCATCAATCATCAATCATCAATCATCAATCATCAATCATCAATCATCAATCATCAATCATCAATGATCAATCATCAATCATCAATCATCAATCATCAATCATCAATCACCAATCATCAATCATCAACGATCAATCATCAATCATCAACCATCAGTCATGAGTTATCAATTATCAATCATCAATCATTAATATTCAATCGTCAATCATCATTCGTCAATCATCAATCATCAATCATCCATAATCAATCATCAATCATCAATTATCAATCATCAATCATCAATCATCAATCATCAATCATCAATCATCAATCATCACTCATCAATCATCAATCATCAACCATCAATCATCAATCATCAATCATCAATCATCAATCATCAATCATCAATCATCGATCATCAATCATCAATCATCAATCATCAACCATCAATTATATATCATCAATCATCAATCATCAATCATCAATCATCAATCATCAATCATCAATCATCAATCATCAATCATCAATCATCAATCATCAATCATCAATCATCAATCATCAATCATCACTCATCAATCATCAATCATCAATCATCAATCATCAATCATCAATCATCAATCATCAATCATCAATCATCAATCATCAATCATCAATCATCAATCATCAATCATCAATCATCAATCATCAATCATCAATCATCAATCATCAATCATCAATCATCAATCATCAATCATCAATCATCAATCATCAATCATCAATCATCAATCATCAATCATCAATCATCAATCATCAATCATCAATCATCAATCATCACTCATCAATCATCAATCATCAACCATCAATCATCAATCATCAATCATCAATCATCAATCATCAATCATCAATCATCAATCATCAATCATCGATCATCAATCATCAATCATCAATCATCAATCATCAATCATTAACCATAAATTATATATCATCAATAATCAATCATCAATCATCAATCATCAATCATTAATCATCAATCCTCAATCATCAATCATCAATCATCAATCATCAATCATCAATCATCCATCATCAATCATCAATCATCAATCATCAATCATCAATCATCAATCATCAATCATCAATAATCAATCATCAATCATCAATCATCAATCATCACTCATCAATCATCAATCATCAATCATCAATCATCAACCATCAATCATCAATCATCAATCATCAAACATCAATCATCAATCATCAATCATCAATCTTCGATCATCAATCATCAATCATCAATCATCAATCATCAACCATCAATTATATATCATCAATCATCAATCATCAATCATCAATCATTAATCATCAATCATCAATCATCAATCATCAATCATCAATCATCAATCATCAATCATCAATCATCAATCATCAATCATCAATCATCAATCATCAATCATCAATCATCAATCATCAATAATCAATCATCAATCATCAATCATCAATCATCAATCATCAATCATCAATCTTCAATCATCGATCATCAATCATCAATCATCAATCATCAATCATCAATCATCGATCATCAATCATCAATCATAAATCACCAATCATCAATCATCAACCATCAATCATCAATCATCAATCATCATTCATCAATCATCAATAATCAGTCATCAATTATCAATTATCAATCATCAATCATCAATCATCAATCATCAATCATCAATCGTCAATCATCAATCATCAATCATCAATCATCAATCATCAGTCATCATTCATCAATCATCAATCATCAATCATCAATTAGCAGTAATCAATCGTCAAACATCAATCTTCAAATATCATTCATCAATCGTCAGTCATCAATCATCAATCATGAATCATGAATCATGAATCATGAATCATCAATCATCAATCATGAATCATCAATCATCAATCATCAATCATCAATCATCAATCATCAATCATCAATCATCAATCATCAATCATCAATCATCAATCGTCAATCATCAATCATCAATCATCAATCGTCAATCATCGATCATCATTCGTCAATCATCAATCATCAATCATAAATCATCTATCATCATTCATTAATTATCAATCATCAATCATCAATAATCAATCATCAATCATCAATCATCAATCATCACTCATCAATCATCAATCATCAATCATCAACCATCAATCATCAATCATCAATCATCAAACATCAATCATCAATCATCAATCATCAGTCATCATTCATCAATCATCAATCATCAATCATCAATCATCAATTAGCAGTTATCAATCGTCAAACATCAATCTTCAAATATCATTCATCAATCGTCAGTCATCAATCATCAATCATGAATCATGAATCATGAATCATGAATCATCAATCATCAATCATGAATCATCAATCATCAATCATCAATCATCAATCATTAATCATCAATCATCAATCATCAATCATCAATCATCAATCATCAATCATCAATCATCAATCATCAATCATCAATCATCAATCATCAATCATCAATCATCAATCATCAATCATCAATCATCAATCATCAATCATCAATCATCAATCATCAATCATCAATCATCAATCATCAATCATCAATCATCAATCATCAATCATCACTCATCAATCATCAATCATCAATCATCAATCTTCAATCATCAACCATCAATCATCAGTCATGAATTATCAATTATCAATCATCAATCATCAATCATTAATATTCAATCGTCAATCATCATTCGTCAATCATCAATCATCAATCATCAATCATCAATCATCAATCATCAATCATCAATCATCAATCATCAATCATCAATCATCAATCATCAATCATCAATCATCGATCATCAATCATCAATCATAAATCACCAATCATCAATCATCAACCATCAATCATCAATCACCAATCATCATTCATCTATCGTCAATAATCAGTCATCAATTATCAATTATCAATCATCAATCATCAATCATCAATCATCAATCATCAATCGTCAATCATCAATCATCAATCATCAATCATCAATCATCAGTCATCATTCATCAATCATCAATCATCAATCATCAATTAGCAGTAATCAATCGTCAAACATCAATCTTCAAATATCATTCATCAATCGTCAGTCATCAATCATCAATCATGAATCATGAATCATGAATCATCAATCATCAATCATGAATCATCAATCATCAATCATCAATCATCAATCATCAATCATCAATCATCAATCATCAATCATCAATCGTCAATCATCAATCATCAATCATCAATCGTCAATCATCGATCATCATTCGTCAATCATCAATCATCAATCATAAATCATCTATCATCATTCATCAATTATCAATCATCAATCATCAATAATCAATCATCAATCATCAATCATCAATCATCACTCATCAATCATCAATCATCAATCATCAATCATCAACCATCAATCATCAATCATCAATCATCAAACATCAATCATCAATCATCAATCATCAGTCATCATTCATCAATCATCAATCATCAATCATCAATTAGCAGTAATCAATCGTCAAACATCAATCTTCAAATATCATTCATCAATCGTCAGTCATCAATCATCAATCATGAATCATGAATCATGAATCATCAATCATCAATCATGAATCATCAATCATCAATCATCAATCATCAATCATTAATCATCAATCATCAATCATCAATCATCAATCATAAATCACCAATCATCAATCATCAACCATCAATCATCAATCATCAATCATCATTCATCAATCATCAATAATCAGTCATCAATTATCAATTATCAATCATCAATCATCAATCATCAATCATCAATCGTCAATCATCAATCATCAATCATCAATCATCAATCATCAGTCATCATTCATCAATCATCAATCATCAATCATCAATTAGCAGTAATCAATCGTCAAACATCAATCTTCAAATATCATTCATCAATCGTCAGTCATCAATCATCAATCATGAATCATGAATCATGAATCATCAATCATCAATCATGAATCATCAATCATCAATCATCAATCATCAATCATCAATCATCAATCATCAATCGTCAATCATCAATCATCAATCATCAATCGTCAATCATCGATCATCATTCGTCAATCATCAATCATCAATCATAAATCATCTATCATCATTCATCAATTATCAATCATCAATCATCAATAATCAATCATCAATCATCAATCATCAATCATCACTCATCAATCATCAATCATCAATCATCAACCATCAATCATCAATCATCAATCATCAAACATCAATCATCAATCATCAATCATCAGTCATCATTCATCAATCATCAATCATCAATCATCAATTAGCAGTAATCAATCGTCAAACATCAATCTTCAAATATCATTCATCAATCGTCAGTCATCAATCATCAATCATGAATCATGAATCATGAATCATCAATCATCAATCATGAATCATCAATCATCAATCATCAATCATCAATCATCAATCATTAATCATCAATCATCAATCATCAATCATCAATCATCAATCATCAATCATCAATCATCAATCATCAATCATCAATCATCAATCATCAATCATCAATCATCAATCATCAATCATCAATCATCAATCATCAATCATCAATCATCAATCATCAATCATCAATCATCAATCATCAATCATCAATCATCAATCATCAATCATCAATCATCACTCATCAATCATCAATCATCAATCATCAATCTTAAATCATCAACCATCAATCATCAGTCATGAATTATCAATTATCAATCATCAATCATCAATCATTAATATTCAATCGTCAATCATCATTCGTCAATCATCAATCATCAATCATCAATCATCAATCATCAATCATCAATCATCAATCATCAATCATCAATCATCAATCATCAATCATCAATCATCAATCATCAATCATCAATCATCAATCATCAATCATCGATCATCAATCATCAATCATAAATCACCAATCATCAATCATCAACCATCAATCATCAATCATCAATCATCATTCATCAATCATCAATAATCAGTCATCAATTATCAATTATCAATCATCAATCATCAATCATCAATCATCAATCATCAATCATCAATCATCAATCGTCAATCATCAATCATCAATCATCAATCATCAATCATCAGTCATCATTCATCAATCATCAATCATCAATCATCAATTAGCAGTAATCAATCGTCAAACATCAATCTTCAAATATCATTCATCAATCGTCAGTCATCAATCATCAATCATGAATCATGAATCATCAATCATCAATCATCAATCATGAATCATCAATCATCAATCATCAATCATCAATCATCAATCATCAATCATCAATCATCAATCGTCAATCATCAATCATCAATCATCAATCGTCAATCATCGATCATCATTCGTCAATCATCAATCATCAATCATAAATCATCTATCATCATTCATCAATTATCAATCATCAATCATCAATAATCAATCATCAATCATCAATCATCAATCATCACTCATCAATCATCAATCATCAATCATCAACCATCAATCATCAATCATCAATCATCAAACATCAATCATCAATCATCAATCATCAGTCATCATTCATCAATCATCAATCATCAATCATCAATTAGCAGTAATCAATCGTCAAACATCAATCTTCAAATATCATTCATCAATCGTCAGTCATCAATCATCAATCATGAATCATGAATCATGAATCATCAATCATCAATCATGAATCATCAATCATCAATCATCAATCATCAATCATTAATCATCAATCATCAATCATCAATCATCAATCATCAATCATCAATCATCAATCATCAAGCATCAATCATCAATCATCAATCATCAATCATCAATCATCAATCATCAATCATCAATCATCAATCATCAATCTTCAATCATCAATCATCAATCATCAATCATCAATCATCAATCATCAATCATCAATCATCAATCATCAATCATCAATCATCAATCATCAATCATCAATCATCAATCATCACTCATCAATCATCAATCATCAATCATCAATCTTCAATCATCAACCATCAATCATCAGTCATGAATTATCAATTATCAATCATCAATCATCAATCATTAATATTCAATCGTCAATCATCATTCGTCAATCATCAATCATCAATCATCAATCATCAATCATCAATCATCAATCATCAATCATCAATCATCAATCATCAATCATCAATCATCAATCATCAATCATCAATCATCAATCATCAATCATCAATCATCAATCATCAATCATCACTCATCAATCATCAATCATCAACCATCAATCATCAATCATCAATCATCAATCATCAATCATCAATCATCAATCATCAATCATCAATCATCAATCATCAATCATCAATCATCAATCATCAATCATCAATCATCAATCATTAATCATCAATCATCAATCATCAATCATCAATCATCAATCATCAATCATCAATCATCAATCATCAATCATCAATCGTCAATCAGCAATCATCAATCATCAATCATCAATCATCAATCATCAATCATCAATCATAAATCACCAATCATCAATCATCAGCCATCAATCATCAATCATCAATCATCATTCATCAATCAACAATAATCAGTCATCAATTATCAATCATCAATCATCAATCATCAATCATCAATCATCAATCATCAATCATCAATCATCAATCATCAATCATCAATCATCAATCATCAATCGTCAATCATCAATAATCAATCATCAATCATCAATCATCAATCATCAGTCATCATTCATCAATCATCAATCATCAATCATCTATTAGCAGTCATCAATCGTCAAACATCAATCATCAATCATCAATTATCAATCATCAATCATCAATCATCAATCATCAATCAGCAATCATCAATCATCAATCATCAATCATCAATTATCAATCATCAATCATCAATCACCAATCATCAATCATCAATCATCAATGATCAATCATCAATCATCAATCTTCAATCATCAACCATCAATCATCAGTCATGAATTATCAATTATCAATCATCAATCATCAATCATTAATATTCAATCGTCAATCATCATTCGTCAATCATCAATCATCAATCATCAATCATCAATCATCAATCATCAATCATCAATCATCAATCATCAATCGTCAATCATCAATCATCAATCATCAATCATTACTCATCAATCATCAATCATCAACCATCAATCATCAATCATCAATCATCAATCATCAATCATCAATCATCAATCATCAATCATCAATCATCAAGCATCAATCATCAATCATCAATCATCAATCATCAATCATCAATCATCAATCATCAATCATCAATCATCAATCATCAATCATCAATGATCAATCATCAATCATCAATCATCAATCATCAATCATCAATCATCAATCACCAATCATCAATCATCAATGATCAATCATCAATCATCAATCATCAACCATCAATTATCAGTCATGAGTTATCAATTATCAATCATCAATCATTAATATTCAATCGTCAATCATCATTCGTCAATCATCAATCATCAATCATCCATAATCAATCATCAATCATCAATTATCAATCATCAATCATCAATCATCAATCATCAATCATCAATCATCAATCATCAATCATCACTCATCAATCATCAATCATCAACCATCAATCATCAATCATCAATCATCAATCATCAATCATCAATCATCAATCATCAATCATCGATCATTAATCATCAATCATCAATCATCAATCATCAATCATCAACCATCAATTATATATCATCAATCATCAATCATCAATCATCAATCATCAATCATCAATCATCAATCATCAATCATCAATCATCAATCATCAATCATCAATCATCAATCATCACTCATCAATCATCAATCATCAATCATCAATCATCAATCATCAATCATCAATCATCAATCATCAATCATCAATCATCAATCATCAATCATCAATCATCAATCATCAATCATCAATCATCAATCATCAATCATCAATCATCAATCATTAATCATCAATCATCAATCATCAATCATCAATCATCAATCATCAATCATCAATCATCAATCATCAATCATCAATCATCACTCATCAATCATCAATCATCAACCATCAATCATCAATCATCAATCATCAATCATCAATCATCAATCATCAATCATCAATCATCGATCATCAATCATCAATCATCAATCATCAATCATCAATCATCAACCATAAATTATATATCATCAATCATCAATCATCAATCATCAATCATTAATCATCAATCCTCAATCATCAATCATCAATCATCAATCATCAATCATCCATCATCAATCATCAATCATCAATCATCAATCATCAATCATCAATCATCAATCATCAATCATCAATAATCAATCATCAATCATCAATCATCAATCATCACTCATCAATCATCAATCATCAATCATCAACCATCAATCATCAATCATCAATCATCAAACATCAATCATCAATCATCGTTCATCAATCTTCGATCATCAATCATCAATTATCAATCATCAACCATCAATTATATATCATCAATCATCAATCATCAATCATCAATCATTAATCATCAATCATCAATCATCAATCATCAATCATCAATCATCAATCATCAATCATCAATCATCAATCATCAATCATCAATCATCAATCATCAATCATCAATCATCAATCATCAATCATCAATCATCAATCATCAATCATCAATCATCAATCATCAATCATCAATCATCAATCATCAATCTTCAATCATCGATCATCAATCATCAATCATCAATCATCAATCATCAATCATCAATCATCAATCATCGATCATCAATCATCAATCATAAATCACCAATCATCAATCATCAACCATCAATCATCAATCATCAATCATCAATCATCATTCATCAATCATCAATAATCAGTCATCAATTATCAATCATCAATCATCAATCATCAATCATCAATCATCAATCATCAATCATCAATCATCAATCATCAATCATCAATCATCAATCGTCAATCATCAATCATCAATCATCAATCATCAATCATCAATCATCAGTCATCATTCATCAATCATCAATCATCAATCATCAATTAGCAGTAATCAATCGTCAAACATCAATCTTCAAATATTATTCATCAATCGTCAGTCATCAATCATCAATCATGAATCATGAATCATGAATCATCAATCATCAATCATGAATCATCAATCATCAATCATCAATCATCAATCATCAATCATCAATCGTCAATCATCAATCATCAATCATCAATCGTCAATCATCGATCATCATTCGTCAATCATCAATCATCAATCATAAATCATCTATCATCATTCATCAATTATCATGCATCAGTCATCACTCATCAATCATCAATCATTAGTCATCACTCATCAATCATCAATCATCAATCATCAACCATCAATTATCAATCATCAATCATCAATCATCAATCATTAATCATCAATCATCAATCATCAATCATCAATCATCAATCATCAATCATCAATCATCAATCATCAATCATCAATCATCAATCATCAGTCATCATTCATCAATCATCAATCATCAATCGTCAATCACAATCATCAATCATCAATCTTCGATCATCAATCATCAATCATCAATCATCAATCATCAGTCATCAATCAACAATCATCACTCATCAATCATCAGTCATCACTCATCAATCATCAATCATCTGTCATCACTCATCAATCATCAAGCATCAACCATCAATCATCAATCATCAGTCATCAATCATCAATCATCAATCATCAATCATCAATCATCAACCATCAATCGTCAATTATCATTCGTCAATCATCAATCATGAATCATCAATCATCAATCATCAATCATCAATCATCAATCATCACTCATCAATCATCAATCATCAATCATCAATCATCAATCATCACTCATCAATCATCATTCATCAGTCATTAATCATCAATCAGCAATCATTATTCATCAATTATCAATCATGAATCATCAATACAAAATCATCAATCATCAATCATCAATCAACCATCATCAATCATCAGTCATCAATCATCAATTAGCAATCCTTATTCATCAATCATCAATCATCAATCATTTGATATCAATCATCAATCAAAAATACTAAATCATCAATCATCAATCCTCACTCATCAATCATCAATCATCAATGACCAATCATCAATCATCAATCATCAATCATCAATCATCAATCATCAATCCTCAATCATCAATCATCAATCATCAATCATCAACCATCAATCATCAATCATCAATCATCAATCATCAATCATCAATCATCAATCATCAATCATCAATCATCAATCATCAATCATCAATCACCAATCATCAATCATCAATCATCAATGATCAATGATCAATCATCAATCATCAATCATCAATCATCAATCATCAACCATCAATCATCAGTCATGAATTATCAATTATCAATCATCAATCATTAATATTCAATCGTCAATCATCATTCGTCAATCATCAATCATCAATCATCAATCATCAATCATCAATCATCAATCATCAATCATCAATCATCAATCATCAATCATCAATCATCAATCATCAATCATCAATCATCAATCATCAATCATCAATCATCAATCATCAATCATCAATCATCAATCATCACTCATCAATCATCAATCATCAACCATCAATCATCAATCATCAATCATCAATCATCAATCATCAATCATCAATCATCAATCATCAATCATCGATCATCAATCATCAATCATAAATCATCAATCATCAATCATCAATCATCAACCATAAATTATATATCATCAATCATCAATCATCAATCATCAATCATCAATCATCAATCATAAATCATCAATCATCAATCATCAATCATCAATCATCAATCATCAATCATCAATCATCAATCATCAATCATCAATCATCAATCATCAATCATCAATCAGCAATCATCAATCATCAATCATCAATCATCAATCATCAATCATCAATCATCAATCATCAATCATCAATCATCAATCATCAATCATCAATAATCAATCATCAATCATCGATCATCTATCATCAATCATCAATCATCAATCATCAATCATCAATCATCAATCATCGATCATCAATCATCAATCATAAATCATCAATCATTAATCATCAATCATCAATCATCAATCATCAATCATCAATCATCAATCATCAATCATCAATCATCAATCATCAATCATCGATCATCAATCATCAATCATCAATCATCAATCATGAATCATCAATCATCGATCATCAATCATCAATCATAAATCACCAATCATCAATCATCAACCATCAATCATCAATGATCATTCATCAATCATCAATAATCAGTCATCAATTATCAATCATCAATCATCAATCATCAATCATCAATCATCAATCATCAATCTTCAATCGTCAATCATCAATCATCAATCATCAATCATCAATCATCAATCATCAATCTTGAATCATCAATCGTCAATCACAATCAGCAATCATCAATCTTCGATCATCAATCATCAATCATCAATCATCAATCATCAATCATCAGTCATCAATCAACAATCATCACTCATCAATCATCTGTCATCACTCATCAATCATCAATCATCTGTCATCACTCATCAATCATCAAGCATCAATCATCAATCATCAATCATCAGTCATCAATCATCAATCATCAATCATCAATCATCAATCATCAATCATCAATCATCAACCATCAATCGTCAATTATCATTCGTCAATCATCAATCATCAATCATCAATCATCAATAATCAATCATCAATCATCAATCATCAATCATCACTCATCAATCATCAATCATCAATCATCACTCATCAATCATCATTCATCAGTCATTAATCATCAATCATCAATCATTATTCATCAATTATCAATCATGAATCATCAATACAAAATCATCAACCATCAATCATCAATCAACCATCATCAATCATCAGTCATCAATCATCAATTAGCAATCCTCATTCATCAATCATCAATCATCAATCATTTGATATCAATCATCAATCAAAAATACTAAAACATCAATCATCAATCCTCACTCATCAATCATCAATGATCAATGACCAACCATCAATCATCAATCATCAATCATCAATCATCAATCATCAATCATCAATCATCAATCATCAATCATCAATCATCAATCATCAATCATCAATCATCAATCATCAATCATCAATCATCAATCATCAATCACCAATCATCAATCATCAATCTTCAATGATCAATCATCAATCATCAATCATCAATCATCAACCATCAATCATCAGTCATGAATTATCAATTATCAATCATCAATCATCAATCATTAATATTCAATCGTCAATCATCATTCGTCAATCATCAATCATCAATCATCAATCATCAATCATCAATCATCAATCATCAATCATCAATCATCAATCATCAATGATCAATCATCAATCATCACTCATCAATCATCAATCATCAACCATCAATCATCAATCATCAATCATCAATCATCAATCATCAATCATCGATCATCAAACATCAATCATCAATCATCAATCATCAATCATCAATCATCAATCATCAATCATCAACCATAAATTATATATCATCAATCATCAATCATCAATCATCAATCATCAATCATCAATCATCAATCATTAATCATCAATCATCAATTATCAATCATCAATCATCAATCATCAATCATCAATCATCAATCATCAGTCATCAATCATCAATCATCAATCATCAATCATCAATCATCAATCATCGATCATCAATCATCAATCATCAATCATCAATCATCAATCATCGATCATCAATCATCAATCATAAATCATCAATCATTAATCATCAATCATCAATCATCAATCATCAATCATCAATCATCAATCATCAATCATCAATCATCAATCATCAATCATCAATCATCAATCATCAATCATCGATCATCAATCATAAATCATCAATCATCAATCATCAATCATCAATCATCGATCATTAATCATCAATCATAAATCACCAATCATCAATCATCACCCATCAATCATCAATCATCAATAATCATTCATCAATCATCAATAATCAGTCATCAATTATCAATCATCAATCATCAATCATCAATCATCAATCATCAATCATCAATCATCAATCATCAATCATCAATCATCAATCATCAATCATCAATCATCAATCATCAATCGTCAATCATCAATCATCAATCATCAATCATCAATCATCAATCATCAGTCATCATTCATCAATCATCAATCATCAATCATCAATTAGCAGTCATCAATCGTCAAACATCAATCATCAATCATCAATCATCAATCATCAATCATCAATCATCAATCATCAATCATCAATCATCAATCATCAATCATCAATCAGCAATCATCAATCATCAATAATCAATCACCAATCATCAATCATCAATCATCAATGATCAATCATCAATCATCAATCATCAATCATCAATCATCAATCATCAGTCATGAATTATCAATTATCAATCATCAATCATCAATCATTAATATTCAATCGTCAATCATCATTCGTCAATCATCAATCATCAATCATCAATCATCAATCATCAATCATCAATCATCAATCATCAATCATCAATCATCAATCATCAATCATCAATCATCAATCATCAATCATCAATCATCAATAATCAATCATCAATCATCACTCATCAATCATCAATCATCAACCATCGATCATCAATCATCAATCATCAATCATCAATCATCAATCATCGATCATCAATCATCAATCATAAATCACCAATCATCAATCATCAACCATCAATCATCAATCATCATTCATCAATCATCAATAATCAGTCATCAATTATCAATCATCAATCATCAATCATCAATCATCAATCATCAATCATCAATCATCAATCATCAATCATCAATCATCAATCACCAATCATCAATCATCAATTATCAATGATCAATGATCAATCATCAATCATCAATCATCAACCATCGATCATCAGTCATGAATTATCAATTATCAATCATCAATCATCAATCATTAATATTCAATCGTCAATCATCATTCGTCAATCATCAATCATCAATCATCAATCATCAATCATCAATCATCGATCATCAATCATCAATCATCAATCATCAATCATCAATCATCAATCATCAATCATCAATCATCAATCATCGCTCATCAATCATCAATCATCAACCATCAATCATCAATCATCAATCATCAATCATCAATCATCAATCATCAATCATCAATCATCAATCATCAATCATCAATCATCAATCATCAATCATCAATCATCAATCATCAATCATCAATCATCAATCATCAATCATCAATCATCAATCATCAATCATCAATCATCAATCATCAATCATCAATCATCAATCATCAATCATCAATCATCAATCATCAATCATCAATCACCAATCATCAATCATCAATCATCAATCATCAATCATCAATCATCAATCATCAATCATCAATCATCAACCATCAATCATCAGTCATGAATTATCAATTATCAATCATCAATCATTAATCATTAATATTCATTCGTCAATCATCATTCGTCAATCATCAATCATCAATCATCCATCATCAATCATCAATCATCAATCATCAATCATCAATCATCAATCATCAATCATCAATCATCAATCATCAATCATCAATCATCAATCATCAATCATCAACCTTCAATCATCAATCATTAATCATCAATCATCAATCATCAATCATCAATCATCAATCATCAATCATCAATCATCAATCATCAATCATCAATCATCGATCATCAATCATCAATCATCAATCATCAACCATCAATTATATATCATCAATCATCAATCATCAATCATCAATCATCAATCATCAATCATTAATCATCAATCATCAATCATCAATCATCAATCATCAATCATCAATCATCAATCATCAATCATCAATCATCAATCATCAATCATCAATCATCAATCATCAATCATCAATCATCAATCATCGATCATCAATCATCAATCATCAATCATCAATCATCAATCATCAATCATCGATCATCAATCATCAATCATAAATCACCAATCATCAATCATCAACCATCAATCATCAATCATCATTCATCAATCATCAATAATCAGTCATCAATCATCAATCATCAATCATCAATCATCAATCATCAATCATAAGTCATCAATCATCAATCATCAATCATCAATCATCAATCATCAATCATCAATCATCAATCATCAATCGTCAATCATCAATCATCAATCATCAATCATCAATCATCAATCATCAGTCATCATTCATCAATCATCAATCATCAATTAGCAGTCATCGATCGTCAAACATCAATCTTCAAATATCATTCATCAATCGTCAGTCATCAATCATCAATCATGAATCATGAATCATCAATCATCAATCATCAATCATCAATCATCAATCACCAATCATCAATCATCAATCATCAATGATCAATCATCAATCATCAATCATCAATCATCAACCATCGATCATCAGTCATGAATTATCAATTATCAATCATCAATCATTAATATTCATTCGTCAATCATCATTCGTCAATCATCAATCATCAATCATCCATCATCCATCATCAATCATCAATCATCAATCATCAATCATCAATCATCAATCATCAATCATCAATCATCAATCATCAATCATCAATCATCAATCATCACTCATCAATCATCAATCATCAACCATCAATCATCAATCATCAATCATCAATCATCAATCATCAATCATCAATCATCAATCATCAATCATCAATCATCAATCATCAATCATCAATCATCAATCATCGATCATCAATCATCAATCATCAATCATCAATCATCAATCATCAATCATCAACCATCAATTATATATCATCAATCATCAATCATCAATCATCAATCATCAATCATCAATCATCAATCATCAATCATCAATAATCAATCATCAATCATCAATCATCAATCATCAATCATCAATCATCAATCATCAATCATCAATCATCAATCATCGATCATCAATCATCAATCATCAATCATCAATCATTTATCATCGATCACCAATTATCAATCATAAATCACCAATCATCAATCATCAACCATCAATCATCAATCATCATTCATCAATCATCAATAATCAGTCATCAATTATCAATCATCAATCATCAATCATCAATCATCAATCATCAATCATCAATCATCAATCATCAATCATCAATCATCAATCATCAATCATCAATCGTCAATCGTCAATCATCAATCATCAATCATCAATAATCAATCATCAATCATCAGTCATCATTCATCAATCATCAATCATCAATTAGCAGTCATCAATCGTCAAACATCAATCTTCAAATATCATTCACCAATCGTCAGTCATCAATCATCAATCATGAATCGTGAATCATGAATCATCAATCATCAATCATCAATCATCAATCATCAATCATCAATCATCAATCATCAATCATCAATCATCAATCATCAATCATCAATCATCAATCATCAATCGTTAATCATCAATCATCAATCATCAATCGTCAATCATCGATCATCATTCGTCAATCATCAATCATAAATCATCTATCATCATTCATAAATTATCATTCATCAGTCATCACTCATCAATCATCAATCATTAGTCATCACTCATCAATAATCAATCATCAATCATCAACCATCAATTATCAATCATCAATCATCAATCATCAATCATCAATCATCAATCATCAATCATCAATCATCAATCATCAATCATCAATCATCAATCATCAATCATGAATCATCAATCGTCAATCACAATCATCAGTCATCAATCTTCGATCATCAATCATCAATCATCAATCATCAATCATCAGTCAACAATCAACAATCATCACTCATCAATCATCAGTCATCACTCATCAATCATCAATCATCTGTCATCACTCATCAATCATCAAGCTTCAATCATCAATCATCAATCATCAGTCATCAATCATCAATCATCAATCATCAATCATCAATCATCAATCATCAACCATCAATCGTCAATTATCATTCGTCAATCATCAATCATGAATCATTAATCATTAATCATGAATCATCAATCATCAATCATCAATCATCAATCATCACTCATCAATCATCCATCATCAATCATCATTCATCACTCATCAATCATCATTCATCAGTCATTAATCATCAATCATCAATCATTCTTCATCAATTATCAATCATGAATCATCAATACAAAATCATCAACCATCAATCATCAAGCAACCATCATCAATCATCAGTCATCAATCATCAATTAGCAATCCTTATTCATCAATCATCAATCATCAATCATTTGATATCAATCATCAATCAAAAATACTAAATCATCAATCATCAATCCTCACTCATCAATCATCAATCATCAATGACCAATCATCAATCATCAATCATCAATCATCAATCATCAATCATCAATCACCAATCATCAATCATCAATCATCAATCATCAATGATCAATCATCAATCATATATCATCAATCATCAACCATCAATCATCAGTCATGAATATTCAATTATCAATCATCAATCATCAATCATTAATATTCAATCGTCAATCATCATTCGTCAATCATCAATCATCAATCATCAATCATCAATCATCAATCATTTGTTATCAATCATCAATCATCAATCATCAATCATCAATCATCACTCATCAATCATCAATCATCAACCATCAATCATCAATCATCAATCATCAATCATCAATCATCAATCATCAATCATCAATCATCAATCATCAATCATCAATCATCGATCATCAATCATCAATCATCAATCATCAATCATCAATCATCAATCATCAATCATCAATCATCAATCATCAACCATCAATTATATATCATCAATCATCAATCATCAATCATCAATCATCAATCATTAATCATCAATCATCAATCATCCATCATCAATCATCAATCATCAATCATCAATCATCAATCATCAATCATCAATCATCAGTCATCAATCATCAATCATCAATCATCAATCATCAATCATCAATCATTAATCATCAATCATCAATCATCAATCATCAATCATCAATCATCGATAATCAATCATCAATCATCGATCATCAATCATCAATCATCAATCATCAATCATCAATTATCAATCATCAATCATCGATCATCAATCATCAATCATAAATCACCAATCATCAATCATCAACCATCAATCATCAATCATCAATCATCATTCACCAATCATCAATAATCAGTCATCAATTATCAATCATCAATCATCAATCAGCAATCATCAATCATCAATCATCAATCATCAATCATCAATCGTCAATCATCAATCATCAATCATCAATCATCAATCATCAGTCATCATTCATCAATCATCAATCATCAATCATCAATTAGCAGTCATCAATCGTCAAACATCAATCTTCAAATATCATTCATCAATCGTCAGTCATCAATCATCAATCATCAATCATCAATCATCAATCATCAATCATCAATCATCAGTCATCAATCATCAATCATCAATCATCAATCATCAATCATCAATCATCAATCATCAATCATCAATCATCAATCATCAATCATCAATCATCAATCATCAATCATCAATCATCAATCATCAATCATCAATCATCAATCATCAATCCTCAATCATCAATCATCAATCATCAATCGTCAATCATCGATCTTCATTCGTCAATCATCAATCATCAATCATAAATCATCTATCATCATTCATCAATTATCATTCATCAGTCATCACTCATCAATCATCAATCATTAGTCATCACTCATCAATCATCAATCATCAATCATCAACCATCAATTATCAATCATCAATCATCAATCATCAATCATCAATCATCAATCATCAATCATGAATCATCAATCGTCAATCACAATCATCAATCATCAATCTTCAATCATCAATCATCAATCATCAATCATCAATCATCAATCATCAGTCATCAATCAACAATCATCACTCATCAATCATCAGTCATCACTCATCAATCATCAATCATCAGTCATCACTCATCAATCATCAAGCATCAATCATCAATCATCAATCATCAATCATCAATCATCAATCATCAATCATCAATCATCAATCATCAATCATCAATCATCAATCATCAACCATCAATCATCAATCATCAATCATCAATCATCAATCGTCAATTATCATTCGTCAATCATCAATCATGAATCATCAATCATCAATCATCAATCATCAATCATCAATCATCAATCATCAATCATCAATCATCAATCATCAATCATCAATCATCAATCATCAATCATCAATCATCACTCATCAATCATCATTCATCAGTCATTAATCATCAATCATCAATCATTATTCATCAATTATCAATCATGAATCATCAATACAAAATCATCAACCTTCAATCATCAATCAACCATCATCAATCATCAGTCATCAATCATCAATTCGCAATCCTTATTCATCAATCATCAATCATTTGATATCAATCATCAATCAAAAATACTAAATCATCAATCATCAATCCTCACTCATGAATCATCAATCATCAATGACCAATCATCAATCATCAATCATCAATCATCAATCATCAATCATCAATCATCAATCATCAATCATTAATCATCATTCATCAATCATCAATCATTAATCATCAATCATCAATCATCAATCATCAAACATCAATCATCAATCATCAATCATCAATCATCAATCATCAATCATCAATCATCAATCATCAATCATCAACCATCAATCATCAATCATCAATCATCAATCATCAATCATCAATCATCAATCATCAATCGTCAATCATCAATCATCAATCATCAATCATCAACCATCAATCATCAATCATCAATCATCAATCGTCAATCATATATCATCAATCATCAATCATCAATCATCAATCATCAATCGTGAATCATCAATCATCATTGATCAATCATCAATCGTCAGTCATCGATCATCAATCATCAATCATCAATCATCAATCATCAATCATCAATCATCAATCATCAATCATCAATCATCAATCATCAATCACCAATCATCAATCATCAATCATCAATCATCAATCATCAATCATCAATCATCAATCATCAATCATCAATCATTATTCATCAATCATCAATCATCAATCATCAATCATCGAACATCAATCATCACTCATCAATCATCAATCATCAGTTATCAATCATCAATCGTCAATCATCAATCATCAATCATCAATCATCAATCATCAATCATCAATCATCAATCATCAATCATCAATCATCAAACATCAATCATCAAACATCAGTCATCAATCATTAATCATCAATCATTAATCATCAATCATCAATCATCAATCATCAATCATCAATCATCAATCATCAATCATCAATCATCAATCATCAATCATCAATCATCAATCATCGAACATATATCATCACTAATCAATCATCAATCATCAGTTATCAATCATCAATCATCAATCATCAATCATCAATCATCAATCATCAATCATCAATCATCAATCATCAATCATCAATCATCAATCATCAATCATCAATCATCAATCATCAATCATCAATCATCACTCATCACTCATCAATCAACGGGTCATCATTCATCAATCATCAAACATGAATCATCAATTAGCAGTCATAAATCATCAAACATCAATCATTAACTATCATTCATCAATCGTCAATCATCAATCATCAATCATCAATCATAAATCTTCAATAATCAATCATCAATCATCAGTCATCAATCATCAATCATCAATCATCAATCGTCAATCATCATTCGTCAATCATCAATCATGAATCATCAATCATCAATCATCAATCATCAGTCATCAATCATCAATTAGCAATCCTTATTCATCAATCATCAATCATTGGTTATCAATCATCAATCAAAAATACTTAATCATCAATCATCAATCATCAATCATCAATCATCAATGACCAATCATGAATCATCAATCATCAATCATCTATCAATAATCATCATTCATCAATCATAGATCACCAATCATCAATCATCAATTATCAATCGACAATCATCAATCATCAATCATCAATCATCAATCATCAATCATCAATCATCAATCATCAATCATCAATCATCAATCATCAATCATCAATCATCAATCATCAATCATCAATCATCAATCATCAATCATCAATCATCAATCATCAATCATCAATCATCAATCATCAATCATCAATCATCAATCATCAATCATCAATCATCAATCATCAATCATCAATCATCAATCATTAATCATCAACCATCAATCATCAATCATCAATCATCAATCATCAATCATCAATCATCAATCGTCAATCATCAATCATCAATCATCAATCACCAACCATCAATCATCAATCATCAATCATCACTCATCAATCATCAATCATATATTATCAATCATCAATCATCAATCATCAATCATCAATCGTCAATCATCAATCATCATTGATCAATCATCAATCATCAGTCATCGATCATCAATCATCAATCATCAATCATCAATCATCAAACATCAATCATCAATCATCAATCATCAATCATCAATCATCAATCATCAATCATCAATCATCAATCATCAATCATCAATCATCAATCATCAATCATCAATCATCAATCATCAATCATCAATCATCAATCATCAATCATCAATCATCAATCATCAATCATCAATCATCAATCATCAATCATCAATCATCAATCATCAATCATCAATCATCAATCATCAATCATCAATCATCAATCATCAATCATCAATAATCAATCATCAATCATCAATCATCAATCATCAATCATCAATCATCAATCATCAATCATCAATCATCAATCCTTAATCATCAATCATCGATCATCAATCATCAATCATCAATTATCAATCATCAATCATTAATCATCAATCATCAATCATCAATCATCAATCATCAATCATCAATCATCAATCATCAATCATCAATCATCAATCATCAATCATCAATCATCAATCATCAATCATCAATCATCAATCATCAATCATCAATCATCAATCATCAATCATCAATCATCAGTCATCAATCATCAATCATCAATCATCAATCATCAATCATCAATTATCAATCATCAATCATCAATCATCAATCATCAATCGTTAATCATCAATCATCAATCATCAATCATCAATCATCAATCATCAATCATCAGTCATCAATCATCTATCATCAACAATCAATCATGAATCATCAATCAACAATAATCAATCATCAATCATCAATCATCAATCATCAATCATCAATCATCAATCATCAATCATCAATCATCAATCATCAATCATCAATCATCAATCATCAATCATCAATCATCAAACATCAATCATCAATCATCAATCCTTATTCATCAATCATCAATCATTTGTTATCAATCATCAATCAAAAATACTACATCATCAATCATCAATCATCAATCATCAATCATCAATCATCAATGACCAATCATGAATCATCAATTATCAATCATCAATCATCAATCATCTATCATTAATCATCAATCATCAAACATTTATCATCAATTAGCAGTCATAAATCATCAAACATTTATCATCAATTAGCAATCATCAATCATCAATCATCAATCATCAATCATCAATCATCAATCATCAATCATCAATCATCAATCATCAATCATCAATCATCAATCATCAACCATCAATCATCAATCATCAATCATCAATCATCAATCATCAATCATCAATCATCAATCATCAATCATCAATCATCAATCGTCAATCATCAATCATCAATCATCAATCACCAACCATCAATCATCAATCATCAATCATCAATCATCAATCATATATTATCAATCATCAATCATCAATCATCAATCATCAATCATCATTGATCAATCATCAATCATCAGTCATCGATCATCAATCATCAATCATCAATCATCAATCATCAATCATCAATCATCAATCATCAATCATCAATCATCAATCATCAATCATCAATCATCAATCATCAATCATCAATCATCAATCATCAATCATCAATCATCAATCATCAATCATCAATCATCAATAATCAATCATCAATCATTAATCATCAATCATCAATCATCAATCATCAATCATCAATCATCAATCATCAATCATCAATCATCAATCATCAATCATCAATCATCAATCATCAATCATCAATCATCAATTATCAATCATCAATCATCAATCATCAATCATCTATCATCAACAATCAATCATAAATCATCAATCAACAATAATCAATCATCAATCATCAATCATCAGTCATCAATCATCAATCATCAATCATCAATTATCAATCAACAATCATCAATCATCAATCCTCAATCATCAATCATCAAACATCAATCATCAATCATCAATCATTAATCATCAATTATCAATCATCAATAATCAATCATCAATCCAAAATCATCAATCATCAATCATCAATTAACCATCATCAATCATCAGTCATCAATCATCAATCATCAATCGTCAATCATCAATCATCATCGATCACTCATCAATCATCAATCATCAATCATCAGTCATCAATCAACAATCATCACTCACCAATCATCAGTCATCACTCATCAATCATCAATCATCTGTCATCACTCATCAATCATCAAGCATCAATCATCAATCATCAATCATCAGTCATCAATCATCAATCATCAATCATCAATCATCAACCATCAATCGTCAATTATCATTCGTCAATCATCAATCATGAATCATCAAGCATGAATCATCAATCATCAATTATCAATCATCAATCATCAATCATCACTCATCAATCATCAATCATCAATCATCAATCATCATTCATCACTCATCAATCATCATTCATCAGTCATCAATCATCACTCATCAATCATTCTTCATCATTTATCAATCATGAATCATCAATACAAAATCATCAACCATCAATCATCAAGCAACCATAATCAATCATCAGTCATCAATCATCAATTAGCAATCCTTATTCATCAATCATCAATCATCAATCATTTGATATCAATCATCAATCAAAAATACTAAATCATCAATCATCAATCCTCACTCATCAATCATCAATCATCAATCATCAATGACCAATCATCAATCATCAATCATCAATCATCAATCATCAATCATAAATAATCAATCATCAATCATCAATCATCAATCATCAATCATCAATCATCAATCATCAATCATCAATCATCAATCATCAATCATCAATCATCAATCATCAATCATCAATCACCAATCATCAATCATCAATCATCAATGATCAATCATCAATCATCAATCATCAATCATCAACCATCAATCATCAGTCATGAATATTCAATTATCAATCATCAATCATCAATCATTAATATTCAATCGTCAATCATCATTCGTCAATCATCAATCATCAATCATCAATCATCAATCATCAATCATCAATCATCAATCATCAATCATCAATCATCAATCATCAATCATCAATCATCAATCATCAATCCTCAATCATCAATTATCAATCATCAATCATCAATCATCAATCATCAATCATCAATCATCAATCATCAATCATCAATCATCAATCATCAATCATCACTCATCAATCATCAATCATCAACCATCAATCATCAATCTTCAATCATCAATCATCAATCATCAATCATCGATCATCAATCATCAATCATCAATCATCAATCATCAATCATCAATCATCAATCATCAACCATCAATTATATATCATCAATCATCAATCATCAATCATCAATCATCAATCATCAATCATCAATCATCAATCATCAATCATCAATCATCAATCATCAATCATCAATCATCAATCATCAATCATCAATCATCAATCATCAATCATCAATCATCAGTCATCAATCATCAATCATCAATCATCAATCATCAATCATCAATCATCAATCATCAATCATCAATCATCAATCATCAATCATCAATCATCAATCATCAATCATCAATCATCAATCATCGATCATCAATCATCAATCATCAATCATCAATCATCAATAATCGATCATCAATCATCAATCATAAATCACCAATCATCAATCATCAACCATCAATCATCAATCATCAATCATCATTCATCAATAATCAATAATCAGTCATCAATTATCAATCATCAATCATCAATCATCAATCATCAATCATCAATCGTCAATCATCAATCATCAATCATCAATCATCAATCATCAATCATCAGTCATCATTCATCAATCATCAATCATCAATTAGCAGTCATCAATCGTTAAACATCAATCTTCAAATATCATTCATCTATCGTCAGTCATCAATCATCAATCATGAATCATGAATGATGAATCATCAATCATCAATAATCAATCATCAATCATCAATCATCAATCATCAATCATCAGTCATCAATCATCAATCATCAATCTTCAATCATCAACCATCAATCATCAATCGTCAATCGTCAATCATCAATCATCAATCATCAATCGTCAATCATGGATCATCATTCGTCAATCATCAATCATCAATCATAAATCATCTATCGTCATTCATCAATTATCATTCATCAGTCATCTCTCATCAATCATCAATCATTAGTCATCACTCATCAATCATCAATCATCAACCATCAATCATCAATCATCAATCATCAATCATCAATCATCAATCATCAAACATCAATCATGAATCGTCAATCATCAATCATCAATCATCAATCATCAGTCATCAATCAACAATCATCACTCATCAATCATCAGTCATCACTCATCAATCATCAATCATCAGTCAGCACTCATCAATCATCAAGCATCAATCATCAATCATCAATCATCAGTCATCAATCATCAATCATCAATCATTAATCATCAATCATCAATCATCAATCGTCAATTATCATTCGTCAATCATCAATCATGAATCATCAATCATCAATCATCAATCATCAATCATCAATCATCAATCATCAATCATCAATCATCAATCATCAATCATCAATCATCAATCATCAATCATCCCTCATCAATCATCATTCATCAGTCATTAATCATCAATCATCAATCATTATTCATCAATTATCAATCATGAATCGTCAATACAAAATCATCAAGCTTCAATCATCAATCAACCATCATCAATCATCAGTCATCAATCATCAATTAGCAATCCTTATTCATCAATCATCAATCATCAATCATCAATCATTTGATATCAATCATCAATCAAAAATACTAAATCATCAATCATCAATCCTCACTCATCAATCATCAATCATCAATGACCAATCATCAATCATCAATCATCAATCATCAATCATCAATCATCAATCATTAATCATCATTCATCAATCATCAATCATCAATCATCAATCATCAATCATCAATCATCAATCATCAATCATCAATCATCAATCATCAATCATCAATCATCAATCATCAATCATCAATCATCAATCATCAATCATCAATCATCAATCACCAATCATCAATCGTCAATCATATATCATCAATCATCAATCATCAATCATCAATCGTGAATCATCAATCATCATTGATCAATCATCAATCGTCAGTCATCGATCATCAATCATCAATCATCAATCATCAATCATCAATCATCAATCATCAATCATCAATCACCAATCATCAATCATCAATCATCAATCATCAATCATCAATCATCAATCATCAATCATCAATCATCAATCATCAATCATCAATCATCAATCATCAATCATCAATCATCGAACATCAATCATCACTCATCAATCATCAATCATCAGTTAACAATCATCAATCATCAATCATCAATCATCAATCATCAAACATCAATCATCAAACATCAGTCATCAATCATTTATCATCAATCATTAATCATCAATCATCAATCATCAATCATCAATCATCAATCATCAATCATCAATCATCAATCATCGAATATCAATCATCACTAATCAATCATCAATCATCAGTTATCAATCATCAATCATCAATCATCAATCATCAATCATCAATCATCAATCATCAATCATCAATCATCAATCATCAATCATCAATCATCAATAATCAATCATCAATCCAAACTCATCAATCATCAATCATCAATTAACAATCATCAATCATCAGTCATCAATCATCAATCATCAATCGTCAATCATCAATCATCATCGATCACTCATCAATCATTAATCATCAGTCATCAATTATCAATCACCAATCATCAATCATCAATCATCAATCATTAATCATCAATCATCAATCATCAATCATCAATCATCAATCATCAATCATCAATCATCAATCATCAATCATCAATCATCAATCATCAATCATCAATCATCAATCATCAATCACCAATCATCAATCATCAATCATCAATGATCAATCATCAATCATCAATCATCAATCATCAACCATCAATCATCAGTCATGAATATTCAATTATCAATCATCAATCATCAATCATTAATATTCAATCGTCAATCATCATTCGTCAATCATCAATCATCAATCATCAATCATCAATCATCAGTCATCAATCATCAATCATCAATCATCAATCATCAATCATCAATCATCAATCATCAATCATCAATCATCAATCATCAATCATCAATCATCAATCATCAATCATCAATCATCAATCATCAATCATCAATCATCAATCACCAATCATCAATCGTCAATCATATATCATCAATCATCAATCATCAATCATCAATCGTGAATCATCAATCATCATTGATCAATCATCAATCGTCAGTCATCGATCATCAATCATCAATCATCAATCATCAATCATCAATCATCAATCATCAATCATCAATCACCAATCATCAATCATCAATCATCAATCATCAATCATCAATCATCAATCATCAATCATCAATCATCAATCATCAATCATCAATCATCAATAATCAATCATCAATCCAAACTCATCAATCATCAATCATCAATTAACAATCATCAATCATCAGTCATCAATCATCAATCATCAATCATCAATCGTCAATCATCAATCATCATCGATCACTCATCAATCATTAATCATCAGTCATCAATTATCAATCACCAATCATCAATCATCAATCATCAATCATTAATCATCAATCATCAATCATCAATCATCAATCATCAATCATCAATCATCAATCATCAATCATCAATCATCAATCATCAATCATCAATCATCAATCATCAATCATCAATCACCAATCATCAATCATCAATCATCAATGATCAATCATCAATCATCAATCATCAATCATCAACCATCAATCATCAGTCATGAATATTCAATTATCAATCATCAATCATCAATCATTAATATTCAATCGTCAATCATCATTCGTCAATCATCAATCATCAATCATCAATCATCAATCATCAGTCATCAATCATCAATCATCAATCATCAATCATCAATCATCAATCATCAATCATCAATCATCAATCATCAATCATCAATCATCAATCATCAATCCTCAATCATCAATCATCAATCATCAATCATCAATCATCAATCATCAATCATCAATCATCAATCATCAATCATCAATCATCAATCATCAATCATCAATCATCACTCATCAATCATCAATCATCAACCATCAATCATCAATCTTCAATCATCAATCATCAATCATCAATCATCGATCATCAATCATCACTCATCAATCATCAATCATCAACCATCAATCATCAATCTTCAATCATCAATCATCACTCATCAATCATCGATCATCAATCATCAATCATCAATCATCAATCATCAATCATCAATCATCAATCATCAATGATCAATCATCAATCATCAATCATCAATCATCAACCATCAATCATCAGTCATGAATATTCAATTATCAATCATCAATCATGAATCATTAATATTCAATCGTCAATCATCATTCGTCAATCATCAATCATCAATCATCAATCATCAATCATCAATCATCAATCATCAATCATCAATCATCAATCATCAATCATCAATCATCAATCATCAATCATCGATCATCAATCATCAATCATCAATCATCAATCATCAATCATCAATAATCGATCATCAATCATCAATCATAAATCACCAATCATCAATCATCAACCATCAATCATCAATCATCAATCATCATTCATCAATAATCAATAATCAGTCATCAATTATCAATCATCAATCATCAATCATCAATCATCAATCATCAATCATCAATCATCAATCGTCAATCATCAATCATCAATCATCAATCATCAATCATCAATCATCAGTCATCATTCATCAATCATCAATCATCAATCATCAATTAGCAGTCATCAATCGTCAAACATCAATGTTCAAATATCATTCATCAATCGTCAGTCATCAATCATCAATCATGAATCATGAATGATGAATCATCAATCATCAATAATCAATCATCAATCATCAATCATCAATCATCAATCATCAATCATCAATCATCAATCATCAATCATCAATCATCAATCATCAATCATCAATCGTCAATCATCGATCATCATTCGTCAATCATCAATCATCAATCATAAATCATCTATCGTCATTCATCAATTATCATTCATCAGTCATCTCTCATCAATCATCAATCATTAGTCATCACTCATCAATCATCAATCATCAATCATCAACCATCAATTATCAATCATCAATCATCAATCATCAATCATCAATCATCAAACATCAATCATGAATCGTCAATCATCAATCATCAATCATCAATCATCAGTCATCAATCAACAATCATCACTCATCAATCATCAGTCATCACTCATCAATCATCAATCATCAGTCATCACTCATCAATCATCAAGCATCAATCATCAATCATAAATCATCAGTCATCAATCATCAATCATCAATCATCAATCATTAATCATCAATCATCTATCATCAATCGTCAATTATCATTCGTCAATCATCAATCATGAATCATCAATCATCAATCATCAATCATCAATCATCAATCATCAATCATCAATCATCAATCATCAATCATCAATCATCAATCATCAATCATCCCTCATCAATCATCATTCATCAGTCATTAATCATCAATCATCAATCATTATTCATCAATTATCAATCATGAATCATCAATACAAAATCATCAACCTTCAATCATCAATCAACCATCATCAATCATCAGTCATCAATCATCAATTAGCAATCCTTATTCATCAATCATCAATCATCAATCATCAATCATTTGATATCAATCATCAATCAAAAATACTAAATCATCAATCATCAATCCTCACTCATCAATCATCAATCATCAATGACCAATCATCAATCATCAATCATCAATCATCAATCATCAATCATCAATCATTAATCATCATTCATCAATCATCAATCATCAATCATCAATCATCAATCATCAATCATCAATCATCAATCATCAATCATCAATCATCAATCACCAATCATCAATCGTCAATCATATATCATCAATCATCAATCATCAATCATCAATCGTGAATCATCAATCATCATTGATCAATCATCAATCGTCAGTCATCGATCATCAATCATCAATCATCAATCATCAATCATCAATCATCAATCATCAATCATCAATCACCAATCATCAATCATCAATCATCAATCATCAATCATCAATCATCAATCATCAATCATCAATCATCAATCATCAATCATCAATCATCAATCATCAATCATCAATCATCAATCATCGAACATCAATCATCACTCATCAATCATCAATCATCAGTTAACAATCATCAATCATCAATCATCAATCATCAATCATCAATCATCAATCATCAAACATCAATCATCAAACATCAGTCATCAATCATTTATCATCAATCATTATTCATCAATCATCAATCATCAATCATCAATCATCAATCATCAATCATCAATCATCAATCATCAATCATCGAACATCAATCATCACTAATCAATCATCAATCATCAGTTATCAATCATCAATCATCAATCATCAATCATCAATCATCAATCATCAATCATCAATAATCAATCATCAATCCAAACTCATCAATCATCAATCATCAATTAACAATCATCAATCATCAGTCATCAATCATCAATCATCAATCGTCAATCATCAATCATCATCGATCACTCATCAATCGTTAATCATCAGTCATCAATTATCAATCACCAATCATCAATCATCAATCATCAATCATTAATCATCAATCATCAATCATCAATCATCAATCATCAATCATCAATCATCAATCATCAATCATCAATCATCAATCATCAATCATCAATCATCAATCATCAATCATCAATCATCAATCATCAATCATCAATCATCAATCATCAATCATCAAACATCAATCATAAATCATCCATCATCAATCATCAATCATCGATCATCAATCATCAATAATCAATCATCAATCATCAGTCATCAATCAACAATCATCACTCACCAATCATCAGTCATCACTCATCAATCATCAATCATCTGTCATCACTCATCAATCATCAAGCATCAATCATCAATCATCAATCATCAGTCATCAATCATCAATCATCAATCATCAATCATCAACCATCAATCGTCAATTATCATTCGTCAATCATCAATCATCAAACATCAATCATCAATCATCAATCATTAATCATCAATTATCAATCATCAATAATCAATCATCAATCCAAAATCATCAATTAACCATCGTCAATCATCAGTCATCAATCATCAATCATCAATCGTCAATCATCAATCATCATCGATCACTCATCAATCATCAATCATCAATCATCAGTCATCAATCAACAATCATCACTCACCAATCATCAGTCATCACTCATCAATCATCAATCATCTGTCATCACTCATCAATCATCAAGCATCAATCATCAATCATCAATCATCAGTCATCAATCATGAATTATCAATCATCAATCATCAATAATCAATCATCAATCATCAATCATCAATCATCAGTCATCAATCATCAATCATCAATCATCAATTATCAATCAACAATCATCAATCATCAATCATCAATCATCAATCATCAATCATCAAACATCAATCATCAATCATCAATCATTAATCATCAATTATCAATCATCAATAATCAATCATCAATCCAAAATCATCAATCATCAATCATCAATTAACCATCATCAATCATCAGTCATCAATCATCAATCATCAATCGTCAATCATCAATCATCATCGATCACTCATCAATCATCAATCATCAATCATCAATCATCAGTCATCAATCAACAATCATCACTCACCAATCATCAGTCATCACTCATCAATCATCAATCATCTGTCATCAATCATCAATCATCAATCGTGAATCATCAATCATCATTGATCAATCATCAATCGTCAGTCATCGATCATCAATCATCAATCATCAATCATCAATCATCAATCATCAATCATCAATCATCAATCACCAATCATCAATCATCAATCATCAATCATCAATCATCAATCATCAATCATCAATCATCAATCATCAATCATCAATCATCAATCATCAATCATCAATCATCAATCATCAGTCATCAATCATCAATCATCAATCATCAATCATCAATAATCAATCATCAATCATCAATCATCAATCATCAGTCATCAATCATCAATCATCAATCATCAATTATCAATCAACAATCATCAATCATCAATCATCAATCATCAATCATCAAACATCAATCATAAATCATCAATCATTAATCATCAATTATCAATCATCAATAATCAATCATCAATCCAAAATCATCAATCATCAATCATCAATTAACCACCATCAATCATCAGTCATCAATCATCAATCATCAATCGTCAATCATCAATCATCATCGATCACTCATCAATCATCAATCATCAATCATCAGTCATCAATCAACAATCATCACTCACCAATCATCAGTCATCACTTATCAATCATATATCATCAATCATCAATCATCAATCATCAATCGTGAATCATCAATCATCATTGATCAATCATCAATCGTCAGTCATCGATCATCAATCATCAATCATCAATCATCAATCATCAATCATCAATAATCAATCATCAATCATCAATCATCAATCACCAATCATCAATCATCAATCATCAATCATCAATCATCAATCATCAATCATCAATCATCAATCATCGATCATCAATCATCAATCATCAATCATCAATCATCAATCATCAATCATCAATCATCAATCATCAATCATCAATAATCAATCATCAATCATCAATCATCAATCATCAGTCATCAATCATCAATCATCAATCATCAATTATCAATCAACAATCATCAATCATCAATCATCAATCATCAAACATCAATCATCAATCATCAATCATTAATCATCAATTATCAATCATCAATAATCAATCATCAACCCAAAATCATCAATCATCAATTAACCATCATCAATCATCAGTCATCAATCATCAATCATCAATCGTCAATCATCAATCATCATCGATCACTCATCAATCATCAATCATCAATCATCAGTCATCAGTCATCAATCAACAATCATCACTCACCAATCATCAGTCATCACTCATCAATCATCAATCATCTGTCATCACTCATCAATCATCAAGCATCAATCATCAATCATCAATCATCAGTCATCAATCATCAATCATCAACCATCAATCGTCAATTATCATTCGTCAATCATCAATCATCAATCATCATTCATCACTCATCAATCATCATTCATCAGTCATTAATCATCACTCATCAATCATTCTTCATCAATTATCAATCATGAATCATCAATACAAAATCATCAACCATCAATCATCAAGCAACCATCATCAATCATCAGTCATCAATCATCAATTAGCAATCCTTATTCATCAATCATCAATCATCAATCATTTGATATCAATCATCAATCAAAAATACTAAATCATCAATCATCAATCCTCACTCATCAATCATCAATCATCAATGACCAATCATCAATCATCAATCATCAATCATCAATCATATATCATCAATCATCAATCATGAATCATCAATCATCAATTATCAATCATCAATCATCAATCATCACTCATCAATCATCAATCATCAATCATCAATCATCATTCATCACTCATCAATCATCATTCATCAGTCATTAATCATCACTCATCAATCATTCTTCATCAATTATCAATCATGAATCATCAATACAAAATCATCAACCATCAATCATCAAGCAACCATCATCAATCATCAGTCATCAATCATCAATTAGCAATCCTTATTCTTCAATCATCAATCATCAATCATTTGATATCAATCATCAATCAAAAATACTAAATCATCAATCATCAATCCTCACTCATCAATCATCAATCATCAATGACCAATCATCAATCATCAATCATCAATCATCAATCATCAATCATATATCATCAATCATCAATCATCAATCATCAATCATCAATCATCAATCATCAATCATCAATCATCAATCATCAATCATCAATCATCAATCATCAATCATCAATCATCAATCATCAATCATCAATCACCAATCATCAATCATCAATCATCAATGATCAATCATCAATCATCAATCATCAACCATCAATCATCAGTCATGAATATTCAATTATCAATCATCAATCATCAATCATTAATATTCAATCGTCAATCATCATTCGTCAATCATCAATCATCAATCATCAATCATCAATCATCAATCATCAATCATCAATCATCAATCATCAATCATCAATCATCAAGCATCAATCATCAATCATCAATCATCAATCATCAATCATCAATCATCAATCATCAATCATCAATCATCAATCATCAATCATCACTCATCAATCATCAATCATCAACCATCAATCATCAATCTTCAATCATCAATCATCAATCATCAATCATCGATCATCAATCATCAATCATCAATCATCAATCATCAATCATCAATCATCAATCATCAATCATCAATCATCAATTATCAATCATCAACCATCAATTATATATCATCAATCATCAATCATCAATCATCAATCATCAATCATCAATCATCAATCAATAATCATCAATCATCAATCATCAATCATCAATCATCAATCATCAATCATCAATCATCAATCATCAATCATCAATCATCAATCATCAATCATCAATCATCAATCATCAATCATCGATCATCAATCATCAATCATCAATCATCAATCATCAATAATCGATAATCAATCATCAATAATAAATCACCAATCATCAATCATCAACCATCAATCATCAATCATCAATCATCAATCATCATTCATCAATAATCAATAATCAGTCATCAATTATCAATCATCAATCATCAATCATCAATCATCAATCATCAATCATCAATCATCAATCATCAATCATCAATCGTCAATCATCAATCATCAATCATCAATCATCAATCATCAATCATCAATCATCAGTCATCATTCATCAATCATCAATCATCAATCATCAATTAGCAGTCATCAATCGTCAAACATCAATCTTCAAATATCATTCATCAATCGTCAGTTATCAATCATCAATCATGAATCATGAATGATGAATCATCAATCATCAATAATCAATCATCAATCATCAATCATCAATCATCAATCATCAATCATCAATCATCAATCATCAATCATCAATCATCAATCATCAATCGTCGCTCATCAATCATCAATCATCAATCGTCAATCATCGATAATCATTCGTCAATCATCTCTCATCAATCATCAATCATTAGTCATCACTCATCAATCATCAATCATCAATCATCAACCATCAATTATCAATCATCAATCATCAATCATCAATCATCAATCATCAATCATCAATCATCAAACATCAATCATGAATCGTCAATCATCAATCATCAATCATCAATCATCAGTCATCAATCAACAATCATCACTCATCAATCATCAGTCATCACTCATCAATCATCAATCATCAGTCATCACTCATCAATCATCAAGCATCAATCATCAATCATCAATCATCAGTCATCAATCATCAATCATCAATCATTAATCATCAATCATCAATCATCAATCGTCAATTATCATTCGTCAATCATAAATCATGAATCATCAATCATCAATCATCAATCATCAATCATCAATCATCAATCATCAATCATCAATCATCAATCATCAATCATCAATCATCAATCATCAATCATCAATCATCCCTCATCAATCATCATTCATCAGTCATTAATCATCAATCATCAATCATTATTCATCAATTATCAATCATGAATCATCAATACAAAATCATCAACCTTCAATCATCAATCAACCATCATCAATCATCAGTCATCAATCATCAATTAGCAATCCTTATTCATCAATCATCAATCATCAATCATCAATCATTTGATATCAATCATCAATCAAAAATACTAAATCATCAATCATCAATCCTCACTCATCAATCATCAATCATCAATGACCAATCATCAATCATCAATCATCAATCATCAATCATTAATCATCATTCATCAATCATCAATCATCAATCATCAATCATCAATCATCAATCATCAATCATCAATCATCAATCATCAATCATCAATCATCAATCATCAATCATCAATCATCAATCACCAATCATCAATCGTCAATCATATATCATCAATCATCAATCATCAATCATCAATCATCAGTCATCAATCAACAATCATCACTCACCAATCATCAGTCATCACTCATCAATCATCAATCATCTGTCATCACTCATCAATCATCAAGCATCAATCATCAATCATCAATCATCAGTCATCAATCATCAATCATCAATCATCAATCATCAATCATCAATCATCAATAATCAATCATCAATCATCAATCATCAATCATCAGTCATCAATCATCAATCATCAATCATCAATTATCAATCAACAATCATTAATCATCAATCATCATTCATCAATCATCAAACATCAATCATCAATCATCAATCATTAATCATCAATTATCAATCATCAATAATCAATCATCAATCCAAAATCATCAATCATCAATCATCAATTAACCATCATCAATCATCAGTCATCAATCATCAATCGTCAATCATCAATCATCATCGATCACTCATCAATCATCAATCATCAATCATCAGTCATCAATCAACAATCATCACTCACCAATCATCAGTCATCACTCATCAATCATCAATCATCTGTCATCAATCATCAATCATCAATCGTGAATCATCAATCATCATTGATCAATCATCAATCGTCAGTCATCGAACATCAATCATCAATCATCAATCATCAATCATCAATCATCAATCATCAATCATCAATCATCAATCACCAATCATCAATCATCAATCATCAATCATCAATCATCAATCATCAATCATCAATCATCAATCATCAATCATCAATCATCAATCATCAATCATCAATAATCAATCATCAATCATCAATCACCATTCATCAATAATCAATAATCAGTCATCAATTATCAATCATCAATCATCAATCATCAATCATCAATCATCAATCATCAATCATCAATCATCAATCGTCAATCATCAATCATCAATCATCAATCATCAATCATCAATCATCAGTCATCAATCATCAATCATCAATCATCAGTCATCAATCATCAATCATCAATCATCAATCATCAATCATCAATCATCAATCATCAATCATCAATCATCAATCATCAATCATCAATCATCAATCATCAATCATCAATCATCAATCATCAATCATCAATCATCGATCATCAATCAACAATCATCAATCATCAATCATCAATCATCAATCATCGATCATCAATCATCAATCATCAATCATCAATAATCGATCATCAATCATCAATCATAAATCACCAATCATCAATCATCAACCATCAATCATCAATCATCAATCATCATTCATCAATAATCAATAATCAGTCATCAATTATCAATCATCAATCATCAATCATCAATCATCAATCATCAATCATCAATCATCAATCATCAATCATCAATCATCAATCATCAATCATCAATCGTCAATCATCAATCATCAATCATCAATCATCAATCATCAATCATCGATCATCAATCATCAATCATCAATCATCAATAATCGATCATCAATCATCAATCATAAATCACCAATCATCAATCATCAACCATCAATCATCAATCATCATTCATCAATAATCAATAATCAGTCATCAATTATCAATCATCAATCATCAATCATCAATCATCAATCATCAATCATCAATCATCAATCATCAATCGTCAATCATCAATCATCAATCATCAATCATCAATCATCAATCATCAATCATCAGTCATCATTCATCAATCATCAATCATCAATTAGCAGTCATCAATCGTCAAACATCAATCTTCAAATATCATTCATCAATCGTCAGTCATCAATCATCAATCATGAATCATGAATGATGAATCATCAATCATCAATAATCAATCATCAATCATCAATCATCAATCATCAATCATCAATCATCAATCATCAATCATCAATCATCAATCATCAATCATCAATCGTCAATCATCAATCATCAATCATCAATCGTCAATCATCGATCATCATTCGTCAATCATCAATCATCAATAATAAATCATCTATCGTCATTCATCAATTATCATTCATCAGTCATCTCTCATCAATCATCAATCATTAGTCATCACTCATCAATCATCAATCATCAATCATCAACCATCAATTATCAATCATCAATCATCAATCATCAATCATAAATCATCAATCATCAAACATCAATCATGAATCGTCAATCATCAATCATCAATCATCAATCATCAGTCATCAATCAACAATCATCACTCATCAATCATCAGTCATCACTCATCAATCATCAATCATCAGTCATCACTCATCAATCATCAAGCATCAATCATCAATCATCAATCATCAGTCATCAATCATCAATCATCAATCATTAATCATCAATCATCAATCATCAATCGTCAATTATCATTCGTCAATCATCAATCATGAATCATCAATCATCAATCATCAATCATCAATCATCAATCATCAATCATCAATCATCAATCATCAATCATCAATCATCAATCATCAATCATCAATCATCAATCATCCCTCATCAATCATCATTCATCAGTCATTAATCATCAATCATCAATCATTATTCATCAATTATCAATCATGAATCATCAATACAAAATCATCAACCTTCAATCATCAATCAACGATCATCAATCATCAGTCATCAATCATCAATTAGCAATCCTTATTCATCAATCATCAATCATCAATCATCAATCATTTGATATCAATCATCAATCAAAAATACTAAATCATCAATCATCAATCCTCACTCATCAATCATCAATCATCAATGACCAATCATCAATCATCAATCATCAATCATCAATCATCAATCATCAATCATTAATCATCATTCATCAATCATCAATCATCAATCATCAATCATCAATCATCAATCATCAATCATCAATCATCAATCATCAATCATCAATCACCAATCATCAATCGTCAATCATATATCATCAATCATCAATCATCAATCATCAATCGTGAATCATCAATCATCATTGATCAATCATCAATCGTCAGTCATCGATCATCAATCATCAATCATCAATCATCAATCATCAATCATCAATCATCAATCACCAATCATCAATCATCAATCATCAATCATCAATCATCAATCATCAATCATCAATCATCAATCATCAATCATCAATCATCAATCATCAATCATCAATCATCAATCATCAATCATCAATCATCAATCATCAATCATCAATCATCAATCATCGAACATCAATCATCACTCATCAATCATCAATCATCAGTTAACAATCATCAATCATCAATCATCAATCATCAATCATCAATCATCAATCATCAAACATCAATCATCAAACATCAGTCATCAATCATTTATCATCAATCATTAATCATCAATCATCAATCATCAATCATCAATCATCAATCATCAATCATCAATCATCAATCATCAATCATCGAACATCAATCATCGAACATCAATCATCACTAATCAATCATCAATCATCAGTTATCAATCATCAATCATCAATCATCAATCATCAATCATCAATCATCAATCATCAATCATCAATCATCAATCATCAATCATCAATCATCAATCATCAATCATCAATAATCAATCATCAATCCAAACTCATCAATCATCAATCATCAATTAACCATCATCAATCATCAGTCATCAATCATCAATCATCAATCGTCAATCATCAATCATCATCGATCACTCATCAATCATTAATCATCAGTCATCAATTATCAATCACCAATCATCAATCATCAATCATCAATCATTAATCATCAATCATCAATCATCAATCATCAATCATCAATCATCAATCATCAATCATCAATCATCAATCATCAATCATCAATCATCAATCATCAATCATCAATCATCAATCATCAATCATCAATCATCAATCATCAATCATCAAACATCAATCATCAATCATCCATCATCAATCATCAATCATCAATCATCGATCATCAATCATCAATCATCAATCATCAATCATCAGTCATCAATCAACAATCATCACTCACCAATCATCAGTCATCACTCATCAATCATCAATCATCTGTCATCACTCATCAATCATCAAGCATCAATCATCAATCATCAATCATCAGTCATCAATCATCAATCATCAATCATCAATCATCAATCATCAACCATCAATCGTCAATTATCATTCGTCAATCATCAATCATCAAACATCAATCATCAATCATCAATCATTAATCATCAATTATCAATCATCAATAATCAATCATCAATCCAAAATCATCAATCATCAATCATCAATTAACCATCATCAATCATCAGTCATCAATCATCAATCATCAATCGTCAATCATCAATCATCATCGATCACTCATCAATCATCAATCATCAATCATCAATCATCAGTCATCAATCAACAATCATCACTCACCAATCATCAGTCATCACTCATCAATCATCAATCATCTGTCATCACTCATCAATCATCAAGCATCAATCATCAATCATCAATCATCAGTCATCAATCATCAATCATCAATCATCAATCATCAATTATCAATCAACAATCATCAATCATCAATCATCAATCATCAATCATCAAACATCAATCATCAATCATCAATCATCAATCATTAATCATCAATTATCAATCATCAATAATCAATCATCAATCCAAAATCATCAATCATCAATCATCAATTAACCATCATCAATCATCAGTCATCAATCATCAATCATCAAACGTCAATCATCAATCATCGTCGATCACTCATCAATCATCAATCATCAATCATCAATCATCAGTCATCAATCAACAATCATCACTCACCAATCATCAGTCATCACTCATCAATCATCAATCATCTGTCATCAATCATCAATCATCAATCGTGAATCATCAATCATCATTGATCAATCATCAATCGTCAGTCATCGATCATCAATCATCAATCATCAATCATCAATCATCAATCATCAATCATCAATCATCAGTCACCAATCATCAATCATCAATCATCAATCATCAATCATCAATCATCAATCATCAATCATCAATCATCAATCATCATTCATCAATCATCAATCATCAATCATCAATCATCAATCATCAATAATCAATCATCAATCATCAATCATCAATCATCAGTCATCAATCATCAATCATCAATCATCAATTATCAATCAACAATCATCAATCATCAATCATCAATCATCAATCATCAATCATCAAACATCAATCATCAATCATCAATCATTAATCATCAACTATCAATCATCAATAATCAATCATCAATCCAAAATCATCAATCATCAATCATCAATTAACCATCATCAATCATCAGTCATCAATCATCAATCGTCAATCATCAATCATCATCGATCACTCATCAATCATCAATCATCAATCATCAATCATCAGTCATCAATCAACAATCATCACTCACCAATCATCAGTCATCACTCATCAATCATATATCATCAATCATCAATCATCAATCATCAATCGTGAATCATCAATCATCATTGATCAATCATCAATCGTCAGTCATCGATCATCAATCATCAATCATCAATCATCAATCATCAATCATCAATCATCAATCACCAATCATCAATCATCAATCATCAATCATCAATCATCAATCATTAATCATCAATCATCAATCATCAATCATCAATCATCAATCATCAATCATCAATCATCAATCATCAATAATCAATCATCAATCATCAATCATCAATAATCAGTCATCAATCATCAATCATCAATCATCAATTATCAATCAACAATCATCAATCATCAATCATCAATCATCAATCATCAAAAATCAATCATCAATCATTAATCATCAATTACCAATCATCAATAATCAATCATCAATCCAAAATCATCAATCATCAATCATCAATTAACCATCATCAATCATCAGTCATCAATCATCAATCATCAATCGTCAATCATCAATCATCATCGATCACTCATCAATCATCAATCATCAATCATCAATCATCAGTCATCAATCAACAATCATCACTCACCAATCATCAGTCATCACTCATCAATCATCAATCATCTGTCATCACTCATCAATCATCAAGCATCAATCATCAATCATCAATCATCAGTCATCAATCATCAATCATCAATCATCAATCATCAACCATCAATCGTCAATTATCATTCGTCAATCATCAATCATGAATCATCAATCATGAATCATCAATCATCAATTATCAATCATCAATCATCAATCATCAATCATCACTCATCAATCATCAATCATCAATCATCAATCATCAATCATCATTCACCACTCATCAATCATCATTCATCAGTCATTAATCATCACTCATCAATCATTCTTCATCAATTATCAATCATGAATCATCAATACAAAATCATCAACCATCAATCATCAAGCAACCATCATCAATCATCAGTCATCAATCATCAATTAGCAATCCTTATTCATCAATCATCAATCATCAATCATTTGATATCAATCATCAATCAAAAATACTAAATCATCAATCATCAATCCTCACTCATCAATCATCAATCATCAATGACCAATCATCAATCATCAATCATCAATCATCAATCATCAATCATAAATCATCAATCATCAATCATCAATCATCAATCATCAATCATCAATCATCAATCATCAATCATCAATCATCAATCATCAATCATCAATCATCAATCATCAATCATCAATCACCAATCATCAATCATCAATCATCAATGATCAATCATCAATCATCAATCATCAATCATCAATCATCAACCATCAATCATCAGTCATGAATATTCAATTATCAATCATCAATCATCAATCATTAATATTCAATCGTCAATCATCATTCGTCAATCATCAATCATCAATCATCAATCATCAATCATCAATCATCAATCATCAATCATCAATCATCAATCATCAATCATCAATCATCAATCATCAATCATCAATCATCAATCATCAATCATCAATCATCAATCATCAATCATCAATCATCAATCATCAATCATCAATCATCAATCATCAATCATCAATCATCAATCATCAATCATCAATCATCAATCATCAATCATCACTCATCAATCATCAATCATCAACCATCAATCATCAATCTTCAATCATCAATCATCAATCATCAATCATCGATCATCAATCATCAATCATCAATCATCAATCATCAATCATCAATCATCAATCATCAATCATCAATCATCAATCATCAATCATCAACCATCAATTATATATCATCAATCATCAATCATCAATCATCAATCATCAATCATCAATCATCAATCATCAACCATCAATCATCAATCATCAATCATCAATCATCAATCATCAATCATCAATCATCAATCATCAATCATCAATCATCAATCATCAATCATCAATCATCAATCATCAATCATCAATCATCAATCATCAATCATCAATCATCAATCATCAATCATCAATCATCAATCATCAATCATCAATCATCAATCATCAATCATCAATCATCGATCATCAATCATCAATCATCAATCATCAATCATCAATAATCGATCATCAATCATCAATCATAAATCACCAATCATCAATCATCAACCAGCAATCATCAATCATCAATCATCATTCATCAATAATCAATAATCAGTCATCAATTATCAATCATCAATCATCAATCATCAATCATCAATCATCAATCATCAATCATCAATCATCAATCATCAATCATCAATCGTCAATCATCAATCATCAATCATCAATCATCAATCATCAATCATCAGTCATCATTCATCAATCATCAATCATCAATCATCAATTAGCAGTCATCAATCGTCAAACATCAATCTTCAAATATCATTCATCAATCGTCAGTCATCAATCATCAATCATGAATCATGAATGATGAATCATCAATCATCAATAATCAATCATCAATCATCAATCATCAATCATCAATCATCAATCATCAATCATCAATCATCAATCATCAATCATCAATCATCAATCATCAATCGTCAATCATCAATCATCAATCATCAATCGTCAATCATCGATAATCATTCGTCAATCATCAATCATCAATCATAAATCATCTATCGTCATTCATCAATTATCATTCATCAGCCATCTCTCATCAATCATCAATCATTAGTCATCACTCATCAATCATCAATCATCAATCATCAACCATCAATTATCAATCATCAATCATCAATCATCAATCATCAATCATCAATCATCAATCATCAAACATCAATCATGAATCGTCAATCATCAATCATCAATCATCAATCATCAGTCATCAATCAACAATCATCACTCATCAATCATCAGTCATCACTCATCAATCATCAATCATCAGTCATCACTCATCAATCATCAAGCATCAATCATCAATCATCAATCATCAGTCATCAATCATCAATCATCAATCATTAATCATCAATCATCAATCATCAATCGTCAATTATCATTCGTCAATCATAAATCATGAATCATCAATCATCAATCATCAATCATCAATCATCAATCATCAATCATCAATCATCAATCATCCCTCATCAATCATCATTCATCAGTCATTAATCATCAATCATCAATCATTATTCATCAATTATCAATCATGAATCATCAATACAAAATCATCAACCTTCAATCATCAATCAACCATCATCAATCATCAGTCATCAATCATCAATTAGCAATCCTTATTCATCAATCATCAATCATCAATCATTTGATATCAATCATCAATCAAAAATACTAAATCATCAATCATCAATCCTCACTCATCAATCATCAATCATCAATGACCAATCATCAATCATCAATCATCAATCATCAATCATCAATCATCAATCATCAATCATTAATCATCATTCATCAATCATCAATCATCAATCATCAATCATCAATCATCAATCATCAATCATCAATCATCAATCATCAATCATCAATCATCAATCATCAATCATCAATCATCAATCATCAATCATCAATCACCAATCATCAATCGTCAATCATATATCATCAATCATCAATCATCAATCATCAATCGTGAATCATCAATCATCATTGATCAATCATCAATCGTCAGTCATCGATCATCAATCATCAATCATCAATCATCAATCATCAATCATCAATCATCAATCATCAATCATCAATCACCAATCATCAATCATCAATCATCAATCATCAATCATCAATCATCAATCATCAATCATCAATCATCAATCATCAATCATCAATCATCAATCATCAATCATCAATCATCAATCATCGAACATCAATCATCACTCATCAATCATCAATCATCAGTTAACAATTATCAATCATCAATCATCAATCATCAATCATCAATCATCAATCATCAATCATCAATCATCAATCATCAATCATCAAACATCAATCATCAAACATCAGTCATCAATCATTTATCATCAATCATTAATCATCAATCATCAATCATCAATCATCAATCATCAATCATCAATCATCAATCATCAATCATCAATCATCAATCATCAATCATCGAACATCAATCATCACTAATCAATCATCAATCATCAGTTATCAATCATCAATCATCAATCATCAATCATCAATCATCAATCATCAATCATCAATCATCAATAATCAATCATCAATCTAAACTCATCAATCATCAATTAACCATCATCAATCATCAGTCATCAATCATCAATCATCAATCGTCAATCATCAATCATCATCGATCACTCATCAATCATTAATCATCAGTCATCAATTATCAATCACCAATCATCAATCATCAATCATCAATCATTAATCATCAATCATCAATCATCAATCATCAATCATCAATCATCAATCATCAATCATCAATCATCAATCATCAATCATCAATCATCAATCATCAATCATCAATCATCAATCATCAATCATCAATCATCAATCATCAATCATCAATCATCAATCATCAATCATCAATCATCAATCATCAATCATCAATCATCAAACATCAATCATCAATCATCCATCATCAATCATCAATCATCGATCATCAATCATCAATCATCAATCATCAATCATCAATCATCAATCATCAATCATCAATCATCAATCATCAGTCATCAATCATCTATCATCAACAATCAATCATGAATCATCAATCAACAATAATCAATCATCAATCATCAATCATCAATCATCAATCATCAATCATCAATCATCAATCATCAATCATCAATCATCAATCATCAATCATCAATCATCAATCATCAATCATCAATCATCAATCATCAATCATCAATCATCAATCATCAATCATCAATCATCAATCATCAATCATCAATCACCAATCATCAATCATCAATCATCAATGATCAATCATCAATCATCAATCATCAACCATCAATCATCAGTCATGAATATTCAATTATCAATCATCAATCATCAATCATTAATATTCAATCGTCAATCATCATTCGTCAATCATCAATCATCAATCATCAATCATCAATCATCAATCATCAATCATCAATCATCAATCATCAATCATCAATCATCAATCATCAATCATCAATCATCAATCATCAATCATCAATCATCAATCATCAATCATCAATCATCAATCATCAATCATCAATCATCAATCATCAATCATCAATCATCAATCATCAATCATCAATCATCAATCATCACTCATCAATCATCAATCATCAACCATCAATCATCAATCTTCAATCATCAATCATCAATCATCAATCATCGATCATCAATCATCAATCATCAATCATCAATCATCAATCATCAATCATCAATCATCAATCATCAATCATCAATCATCAACCATCAATTATATATCATCAATCATCAATCATCAATCATCAATCATCAATCATCAATCATCAATCATCAATCATCAATCATCAATCATCAATCATCAATCATCAATCATCAATCATCAATCATCAATCATCAATCATCAATCATCAATCATCAATCATCAATCATCAATCATGAATCATCAATCATCAATCATCAATCATCAATCATCAATCATCGATCATCAATCATCAATCATCAATCATCAATAATCGATCATCAATCATCAATCATAAATCACCAATCATCAATCATCAACCATCAATCATCAATCATCAATCATCATTCATCGATAATCAATAATCAGTCATCAATTATCAATTATCAATCATCAATCATCAATCATCAATCATCAATCATCAATCATCAATCGTCAATCATCAATCATCAATCATCAATCATCAATCATCAATCATCAATCATCAGTCATCATTCATCAATCATAAATCATCAATCATCAATTAGCAGTCATCAATCGTCAAACATCAATCTTCAAATATCATTCATCAATCGTCAGTCATCAATCATCAATCATGAATCATGAATGATGAATCATCAATCATCAATAATCAATCATCAATCATCAATCATCAATCATCAATCATCAATCATCAATCATCAATCATCAATCATCAATCATCAATCATCAATCATCAATCATCAATCATCAATCGTCAATCATCAATCATCAATCATCAATCGTCAATCATCGATCATCATTCGTCAATCATCAATCATCAATCATAAATCATCTATCGTCATTCATCAATTATCATTCATCAGTCATCTCTCATCAATCATCAATCATTAGTCATCACTCATCAATCATCAATCATCAATCATCAACCATCAATTATCAATCATCAATCATCAATCATCAATCATCAATCATCAATCATCAAACATCAATCATGAATCGTCAATCATCAATCATCAATCATCAATCATCAGTCATCAATCAACAATCATTACTCATCAATCATCAGTCATCACTCATCAATCATCAATCATCAGTCATCACTCATCAATCATCAAGCATCAATCATCAATCATCAATCATCAGTCATCAATCATCAATCATCAATCATTAATCATCAATCATCAATCATCAATCGTCAATTATCATTCGTCAATCATCAATCATGAATCATCAATCATCAATCATCAATCATCAATCATCAATCATCAATCATCAATCATCAATCATCAATCATCAATCATCAATCATCAATCATCAATCATCAATCATCAATCATCAATCATCCCTCATCAATCATCATTCATCAGTCATTAATCATCAATCATCAATCATTATTCATCAATTATCAATCATGAATCATCAATACAAAATCATCAACCTTCAATCATCAATCAACCATCATCAATCATCAGTCATCAATCATCAATTAGCAATCCTTATTCATCAATCATCAATCATCAATCATCAATCATTTGATATCAATCATCAATCAAAAATACTAAATCATCAATCATCAATCCTCACTCATCAATCATCAATCATCAATGACCAATCATCAATCATCAATCATCAATCATCAATCATCAATCATCAATCATCAATCATCAATCATCAATCATCAATCATTAATCATCATTCATCAATCATCAATCATCAATCATCAATCATCAATCATCAATCATCAATCATCAATCATCAATCATCAATCATCAATCATCAATCATCAATCATCAATCATCAATCATCAATCATCAATCACCAATCATCAATCGTCAATCATATATCATCAATCATCAATCATCAATCATCAATCGTGAATCATCAATCATCATTGATCAATCATCAATCGTCAGTCATCGATCATCAATCATCAATCATCAATCATCAATCATCAATCATCAATTATCAATCATCAATCATCAATCATCAATCACCAATCATCAATCATCAATCATCAATCATCAATCATCAATCATCAATCATCAATCATCAATCATCAATCATCAATCATCAATCATCAATCATCAATCATCAATCATCAATCATCAATCATCAATCATCAATCATCGAACATCAATCATCACTCATCAATCATCAATCATCAGTTAACAATCATCAATCATCAATCATCAATCATCAATCATCAATCATCAATCATCAATCATCAAACATCAATCATCAAACATCAGTCATCAATCATTTATCATCAATCATTAATCATCAATCATCAATCATCAATCATCAATCATCAATCATCAATCATCAATCATCAATCATCAATCATCAATCATCAATCATCAATCATCAATCATCAATCATCAATCATCAATCATCAATCATCGAACATCAATCATCACTCATCAATCATCAATCATCAGTTAACAATCATCAATCATCAATCATCAATCATCAATCATCAATCATCAATCATCAATCATTAATCATCATTCATCAATCATCAATCATCAATCATCAATCATCAATCATCAATCATCAATCATCAATCATCAATCATCAATCATCAATCATCAATCATCAATCATCAATCATCAATCATCAATCATCAATCACCAATCATCAATCGTCAATCATATATCATCAATCATCAATCATCAATCATCAATCGTGAATCATCAATCATCATTGATCAATCATCAATCGTCAGTCATCGATCATCAATCATCAATCATCAATCATCAATCATCAATCATCAATTATCAATCATCAATCATCAATCATCAATCACCAATCATCAATCATCAATCATCAATCATCAATCATCAATCATCAATCATCAATCATCAATCATCAATCATCAATCATCGAACATCAATCATCACTAATCAATCATCAATCATCAGTTATCAATCATCAATCATCAATCATCAATCATCAATCATCAATCATCAATCATCAATCATCAATCATCAATCATCAATCATCAATCATCAATCATCAATCATCAATCATCAATCATCACTCATCACTCATCAATCAACAGTCATCATTCATCAATCATCAAACATGAATCATCAATTAGCAATCATAAATCATCAAACATCAATCATCAATTATCATTCATCAATCGTCAATCATCAATCATCAATCATCAATCATCAATCATCAATCATAAATCTTCAATCATCAATCATCAATCATCAGTCATCAATCACCAATCATCAATCATCAATCGTCAATCATCATTCGTCAATCATCAATCATGAATCATCAATCATCAATCATTAATCATCAGTCAGCAATCATCAATTAGCAATCCTTATTCATCAATCATCAATCATTTGTTATCAATCATCAATCAAAAATACTAAATCATCAATCATCAATCATCAATCATCAATGACCAATCATGAATCATCAATCATCAATCATCAATCATCTATCATTAATCATCATTCATCAATCATCAATCATCAATCATCAATCATCAATCATCAATCGACAATCATCAATCATCAATTATCAATCATCAATCATCAATGATCAATCATCAATCATCAATCATCAATCATCAATCATCAATCATCAATCATCAATCATCAATCATCAATCATCAATCATCAATCATCAATCATCAATCATCAATCATCAATCATCAACCATCAATCATCAATCATCAATCATCAATCATCAATCATCAATCATCAATCATCAATCGTCAATCATCAATCATCAATCATCAATCACCAACCATCAATCATCAATCATCAATCATCAATCATCAATCATATATTATCAATCATCAATCATCAATCGTTAATCATCAATCATCATTGATCAATCATCAATCATCAGTCATCGATCATCAATCATCAATCATCAATCATCAATCATCAATCATCAATCATCAATCATCAATCATCAATCATCAATCATCAATCATCAATCATCAATCATCAATCATTAATCATCTATCATCAATCATCAATCATCAATCATCAATCATCAATCATCAATCATCAATCATCAATCATCAATCATCAATCATCAATCATCAATCATCAATCATCAATCATCCATCATCAATCATCAATCATCAATCATCAATCATCAATCATCAATCATCAATCATCAATCATCAATCGTCAATCATCAATCATCAATCCTCAATCATCAATCATCAATCATCAATCATCAATCATCAATTATCAATCATGAATCATCAATCATCAATCATCAATCATCAATCATCAATCATCAATCATCAATCATCAATCATCAGTCATCAATCATCAATCATCAATCATCAACCATCAATCATCAATTATCAATCATCAATCATCAATCATCAATCGTTAATCATCAATCATTAATCATCAATCATCAATCATCAATCATCAATCATCAATCATCAGTCATCAATCATCTATCATCAACAATCAATCATGAATCATCAATCAACAATAATCAATCATCAATCATCAATCATCAATCATCAATCATCAATCATCAATCATCAATCATCAATTACCAATCAACAATCATCAATCATCAATCATAAATCATCAATCATCAAACATCAATCATCAATCATCAATCATTAATCATCAATGGTCAATCATCAATAATCAATCATCAATCCAAACTCATCAATCATCAATCATCAATCAACCATCATCAATCATCAGTCATCAATCATCAATCATCAATCGTCAATCATCAATCATCATCGATCACTCATCAATCATTAATCATCAGTCATCAATTATCAATCACCAATCATCAATCATCAATCATCAATCATTAATCATCAATCATCAATCATCAATCATCAATCATCAATCATCAATCATCAATCATCAATCATCAATCATCAATCATCAATCATCAATCATCAATCATCAATCATCAATCATCAATCATCAATCATCAATCATCAATCATCAATCATCAAACATCAATCATCAATCATCCATCATCAATCATCAATCATCGATCATCAATCAGCAATTGTCAATCATCAATCATCAATCATCCATCATCAATCATCAGTCATTAATCATCAATCATCAATCATTAATCATCAATCATCAATCATCAATCATCAATGTTCAATCATCAATCATCAATCATCAATCATCAATCATCAATATCAATCATCAATCATCAATCATCAATCATCAATCATCAATCATCAAACATCAATCATCAATCATCAATCATCATTCGTTAGTTATCAATCATCAATCACCAATCATCAATCATCAATCATCAATCATCAATCATCAATCATCAATCATCACTCATCACTCATCCATCAACAGTCATCATTCATCAATCATCAAATATGAATCATCAATTAGCAGTCATAAATCATCAAACATCAATCATCAATTATCATTCATCAATCGTCAATCATCAATCATCAATCATCAATCATAAATCTTCAATCATCAATCATCAATAATCAATCACCAATCATTAATCATCAATAGTCAATCATCATTCGTTAATCATCAATCATCAATCATCAATCATCAATCATCAATCATTAATCATCAATCATCAATCATCAATCATCAATCATCAATCATCAATCATCAATCATTAATCATCAATCATCAATCATCAATCATCAATCATCAACCATCAATCATCAATAATCAACCATCAATCATCAATCATCAATCATCAATCATCAATCATCAATCATCAATCATCAATCATCAATCATCGACCATCAATCATCAATCATCAATCATGAATCATCCATCATCAATCATAAATCATCAATCATCAATCATCAATCATCAATCATCTTTCATCAATCATCAATCATCAATCATTAGTCATCACTCATCAATCATCAATCGTGAATCATAAATCATCAGTCATCAATCGTCAATCATCAATCATCAATCATCAATCATCAATCATCAATCATCAATCATGAATCATTAATCATCAATCATCAATCATCAATCATCAGTCATCAATCATCAATCACCAATCATCAATCATCAATCATCAATCATCAATCATCAATCATCGATCATCAATCATCAATCATCAATCATCAATCATCGATCATCAATCATCAATCATCAATCATCAATCATCAATCATCAATCATCAATCATCAATCATCAATCATCAATCATCAATCATCAATCATCAATCATCAACCATCAATCATCAATCATCACTCATCATTCATCAATCATCAATCATCAGTCATCAATTATCAATCATCAATCATCAATCATCAATCATCAATCATCAATCATCAATCATCAATCATCAATCATCAATCATCAATCATCAATCATAAATCATCAATCATCAATCATCAATCATCAATCATCAATCATCAATCATCATTCATCAATCATCAATCATCAATCATCAATTTTCAATCATCAATCATCAATCATCAATCATCAATCATCAATCATCAATCATCAATCATCAATCATCAATCATCAATCATCAATCATCAATCATCAATCATCAATCATCAATCATCAATCATCAATCATCAATCATCAATCATCAATCATCAATCATCAATCATCAATCATCAATCATCAATCATCAATCATCAATCATCAATCATCAATCATCAATCATCAATCATCAATCATCAATCATCAGTCATCATTCATCAATCATCAATCATCAATCATCAATCATCAATCATCAATCATCAATCATCAATCATCAATCATCAATCATCAATCATCAATCATCAATCATCAATCATCAATCATCAATCACCAATCATCAATCATCAATCATCAATCATCAATCATCAATCATTAATCATCAGTCATCATTCATCAATCATCAATCATCAATCATCAATCATCAATCATCAATCATCAATCATCAATCATCAATCACCAATCATCAATCATCAATCATCAATCATCAATCGTCAATCATCAATCATCAATCATCGCTCATCATTCGTCAATCATCAATCATCAATCATAAATCATCTATCATCAATCATCAATTATCATTCGTCAATCATCAATCATGAATCATCAATCATCAATCATCAATCATCAATCATCAATCATCAATCATCAATCATCAATCATCAATCATCAATCATCAATCATCAATCATAAATCATAAATCATCAATCATCAATCATCAATCATCAATCATCTATCATCAATCATCAATCATCAATCATAACTCATCAATCATCAATCATCAGTCATTAATCATCAATCATCAATCATTATTCATCAATTATCAATCATGAATCATCAATACAAAATCATCAATCATCAATCAACCATCATCAATCATCAGTCATCAATCATCAATTAGCAATCCTTATTCATCAATCATCAATCATTTGTTATCAATCATCAATCAACCATCATCAATCATCAGTCATCAATCATAAATTTGCAATCCTTATTCATCAATCATCAATCATTTGTTATCAATCATCAATCAACCATCATCAATCATCAGTCATCAATCATCAATTAGCAATCCTTATTCATCAATCATCAATCATCAATCATTTGTTATCAATCATCAATCAAAAATACTAAATCATCAATCATCAATCCTCACTCATCAATCATCAATCATCAATGACCAATCATCAATCATCAATCATCAATCATCTATCATTAATCATCATTCATCAATCATCAATCATCAATCATCAATCACCAATCATCAATCATCAATCATCAATCATCAATCATCAATCATCAATCATCAATCATCAATCATCAATCATCAATCATCAATCATCAATCATCAATCATCAATCATCAATCATCAATCATCAATCATCAATCATCAATCATCAGTCATCAATCAGCAATCATCACTCATCAATCATCAGTCATCAATCATCAATCATCAATCATCAGTCATCACTCATCAATCATCAAGCATCAAACATCAATCATCAATCATCAGTCATCAATCATCAATCATCAATCATCAATCATCAACCGTCAATCATCATTCGTCAATCATCAACCATCAATCATCAATCATCAATCATCAATCATCAATCATCAATCATCAATCATCAATCATCAATCATCAATCATCAATCATCAATCATCAATCATCAATCATCAATCATCAATCATCAATCATCAATCATAAATCATCAATCATCAATCATCAATCATCAATCATCAATCATCAATCATCAATCATCAATCATCTATCATCAATCATCAATCATCAATCATCAATCATAATTCATCAATCATCAATCATCAGTCATTAATCATCAATCATCAATCATTATTCAGCAATTATCAATCATGAATCATCAATACAAAATCATCAATCATCAATCAACCATCATCAATCATCAGTCATCAATCATCAATTAGCAATCCTTATTAATCAATCATCAATCATCAATCATTTGTTATCAATCATCAATCAACCATCATCAATCATCAGTCATCAATCATCAATTAGCAATCCTTATTCATCAATCATCAATCATCAATCATTTGTTATCAATCATCAATCAACCATCATCAATCATCAGTCATCAATCATCAATTAGCAATCCTTATTCATCAATCATCAATCATCAATCATTTGTCATCAATCATCAATCAAAAATACTAAATCATCAACCATCAATCCTCACTCATCAATCATCAATCATCAATGACCAATCATCAATCATCAATCATCTATCATTAATCATCATTCATCAATCATCAATCATCAATCACCAATAATCAATCATCAATCATCAAACATCAATCATCAATCATCAACCATCAATCATCAATCATCAATCATCAATCATCAATCATCAATCATCAATCATCAATCATCAATCATCAATCGTCAATCATCAATCATCAATCATCAATCATCAACCATTAATCATCAATCATCAATCATATATCATCAATCATCAATCATCAATCATCAATCATCAATCATCAATCATCAATCATCAATCGTCAATCATCAATCATCATAGATCAATCCTCAATCATCAATCGTCAGTCATCAATCATCAATGATCAATGATCAATCATCAATCATCAATCATCAATCATCAATCATCAATCATCAATCATCAATCATCAATCATCAATCATCAATCATCAATCATCAATCATCAATCATCAATCATCAATCATCAATCATCAATCATCAATCATCAATCATCAATCATCAATCATCAATCATCAATCATCAATCATCAATCATCAATCATCAATCATCAATCATCAATCGTCAATCATCAATCATCAATCATCAATCATCAATCATCAATCATCAATCATCAATCGTCAATCATCAATCATCAATCATCAATCATCAATCATCAATCATCAATGATCAATCATCAATCATCAATCATCAATCATCAATCATCAATCATCAATCGTCAATCATCAATCATCAATCATTAATCATCAATCATCAATCATCAATCATCAATCATCAATCATCAATCATCAATCGTCAATCATCAATCGTCAATCATCGATCATCATTCGTCAATCATCAATCATCAATCATCAATCATAAATCATCTATCATCAATCATCAATTATCATTCGTCAATCATCAATCATGAATCATCAATCATGAATCATCAATCATCAATCATCAATCATCAATCATCAATCATCAATCATCAATCATCAATCATCAATCATCAATCATCAATCATAAATCATAAATCATCAATCATCAATCATCAATCATCAATCATCAATCATCTATCATCAATCATCAATCATCAATCATCAATCATAACTCATCAATCATCAATCATCAGTCATTAATCATCAATCATCAATCATTATTCATCAATTATCAATCATGAATCATCAATACAAAATCATCAATCATCAATCAACCATCATCAATCATCAGTCATCAATCATCAATTAGCAATCCTTATTCATCAATCATCAATCATCAATCATTTGTTATCAATCATCAATCAACCATCATCAATCATCAGTCATCAATCATCAATTTGCAATCCTTATTCATCAATCATCAATCATCAATCATTTGTTATCAATCATCAATCAGCCATCATTAATCATCAGTCATCAATCATCAATTAGCAATCCTTATTCATCAATCATCAATCATCAATCATTTGTTATCAATCATCAATCAAAAATACTAAATCATCAATCATCAATCCTCACTCATCAATCATCAATCATCAATGACCAATCATCAATCATCAATCATCAATCATCTATCATTAATCATCATTCATCAATCATCAATCATCAATCACCAATCATCAATCATCAATCATCAATCATCAATCATCAATCATCAATCATCAATCATCAATCATCAATCATCAATCATCAATCATCAATCATCAATCATCAATCATCAATCATCAATCATCAATCATCAATCATCAATCATCAATCATCAATCATCAATCATCAATCATCAATCATCAATCATCAATCATCAGTCATCAATCAGCAATCATCGCTCATCAATCATCAGTCATCAATCATCACTCATCAATCATCAGTCATCACTCATCAATCATCAAGCATCAAACATCAATCATCAATCATCAGTCATCAATCATCAATCATCAATCATCAATCAACAACCGTCAATCATCATTCGTCAATCATCAACCATCAATCATCAATCATCAATCATCAATCATCAATCATCAATCATAAATCCCCAATCATCAATCATCAATCATCAATCATCAATCATCAATCATCTATCATCAATCATCAATCATCAATCATAATTCATCAATCATCAATCATCAGTCATTAATCATCAATCATCAATCATTATTCATCAATTATCAATCATGAATCATCAATACAAAATCATCAATCATCAATCAACCATCATCAATCATCAGTCATCAATCATCAATTAGCAATCCTTATTAATCAATCATCAATCATCAATCATTTGTTATCAATCATCAATCAACCATCATCAATCATCAGTCATCAATCATCAATTAGCAATCCTTATTCATCAATCATCAATCATCAATCATTTGTTATCAATCATCCATCAACCATCATCAATCATCAGTCATCAATCATCAATTAGCAATCCTTATTCATCAATCATCAATCATCAATCATTTGTCATCAATCATCAATCAAAAATACTAAATCATCAATCATCAATCCTCACTCATCAATCATCAATCATCAATGACCAATCATCAATCATCAATCATCTATCATTAATCATCATTCATCAATCATCAATCATCAATCACCAATAATCAATCATCAATCATCAAACATCAATCATCAATCATCAACCATCAATCATCAATCATCAGTCATCAATCATCAATCATCAATCATCAATCATCAATCATCAATCGTCAATCATCAATCATCAATCATCAATCATCAACCATTAATCATCAATCATCAATCATCAATCATCAATCACCAATCATCAATCATCAATCATCAATCATCGATCATCAATCATCAATCATCAATCATCAATCATCAATCATCAGTCAACAATCAACAATCATCACTCATCAATCATCAGTCATCACTCATCAATCATCAATCATCAATCATCAATCATCAGTCAACAATCAACAATCATCACTCATCAATCATCAGTCATCACTCATCAATCATCAATCATCAGTCATCACTCATCAATCATCAAGCATCAAACATCAATCATCAATCATCAGTCATCAATCATCAATCATCAATCATCAATCATCAATCATCAATCGTCAATAATCATTCGTCAATCATCAATCATGAATCATGAATCATCAATCATCAATCATGAATCATCAATCATCAATCATCAATCATCAATCATCAATCATCAATCATCAATCATCAATCATCAATCATCAATCATCAATCATCAATCATCAATAATCAATCATAAATCATCTATCATCAATAATCAATTATCATTCACCAGTCATCACTCATCAATCATCAATCATCAGTCATCACTCATCAATCATCAATCATCAATCATCAACCATCAATTATCAATCATCAGTCATCAATCATCAATCATCAATCATCAATCATCAATCATCAATCATCAATCATCAATCGTCAATCATCAATCATCATTGATCAATCACCAATAATCAATCATCAATCATCAAACATCAATCATCAATCATCAATCATCAATCACCAATCATCAATCATCAATCATCAATCATCAATCATCAATCATCAATCATCAATCATCAATCATCAATCATCAATCATCAATCATCAATCATCAATCATCAATCATCAATCATCAATCATCAATCATCAATCATCGATCATCAATCATCAATCATCAATCATCAATCATCAATCATCAGTCAACAATCAACAATCATCACTCATCAATCATCAGTCATCACTCATCAATCATCAATCATCAGTCATCACTCATCAATCATCAAGCATCAAACATCAATCATCAATCATCAGTCATCAATCATCAATCATCAATCATCAATCATCAATCATCAATCATCAATCGTCAATAATCATTCGTCAATCATCAATCATGAATCATGAATCATCAATCATCAATCATGAATCATCAATCATCAATCATCAATCGTCAATCATCAATCATCAATCATCAATCATCAATCATCAATCATCAATCATCAATCATCAATCATCAATCATCAATCATCAATCATCAACCATCAATTATCAATCATCAGTCATCAATCATCAATCGTCAATCATCAATCATCAATCATCAATCATCAATCATCAATCATCAATCATCAATCATCAATCATCAATCATCAATCATCAATCATCAATCATCAATCATCAATCATTAATCATCAATCATCAATCATCAATCATCAATCATCAATCATCAATCATCAATCGTCAATCACAATCATCAATCATCAATCGTCAATCATCAATCATGAATCATCATTCATCAATCATCAATCATCAATCATCAATCAATCAATGGATTGTGGATTATGATTGATGTTCATATTTGATGATTGATGATTGATGATTGATGATTGATGATTGATGATTGATGATTAATGATTGATGATTAATGATTGATGACTGATGTTCGATGATTGATGATTGATGATTGATGATTGATGATCGATGATTGATGATTGATTATTTATTGTTGCGAATTGATGATTGAACATTGATGATTGATGGTTGATGATTGATGATTAATGATTGATGATTGATGATTAATGACTGATGATTGATGATGGATGATTGATGATTGATGATTGACGATTGATGATTGATGACTGATGATTGATGATTGATGACTGATGATTGATGTTTGATGCTTGATGATTGATGAGTGATGACTGATGATTGATAATTGATGAGTGATGACTTATGATTGATGAGTGATGATTGTTGATTGATGACTGATGATTGATGATTGATGATTGATGATTGATGATTGATGATTGATGATTGATGATTAATGATTGATGATTGATGATTGATGATTGATGATTGATGAATGATGATTCATGATTGATGATTGACGATTGATGATTGATGATTATGATTGACGATTGATGATTGATGATTGATGATTGATGATTGATGATTGATGATTGATGATTGATGATTGAAGATTGATGATTGATGATTGATGATTGATGATTGATGATTGATGATTGATGATTGATGATTGATGATTGATGATTGATGATTGATGACTGATGATTGATAATTGATGGTTGATGATTGATGATTGATGATTGATGATTGATGATTGATGAGTGATGACTAATGATTGATGATTGATGAGTGATGACTGGTGAATGATAATTGATTATTGATGATAGATGATTGATGATCGATGATTGATGATTGATGATTGATGATTGATGATTGATGATTGATGATTGATGATTGATGATTGATGATTGATGATTGATGATTGATGATTGATTATTGATGATTGATGATTGATGATTGATGACTGATGACTGATGATTGATAATTGATGGTTGATGATTGATGATTGATGGTTGATGAGTGATGACTAATGATTGATGATTGATGAGTGATGACTGGTGAATGATAATTGATGATTGATGATAAATGATTTATGATTGATGATTGACGAATGATGATCGATGATTGATGATTGATGATTGATGATTGATGATTGATGATTGATGATTGATGATTGATGATTGATGATTGATGATTGATGATTGATGATTGATGATTGATGATTGATGACTGATTATTGATGATTGATGATTGATGATTGATGATTGATGATTGATGATTGATGATTGATGATTGATGATTGATGATTGATGATTGATGATTGATGATTGATGATTGACGATTGATGATTGATGATTGATGATTGATGATTGATGATTGACGAATGATGATCGATGATTGACGATTGATGATTGACGATTGATGATTGATGATTGATGATTGATGATTGATGATTGATGATTGATGATTGATGACTGATGATTGATAATTGATGGTTGATGATTGATGATTGATGATTGATGAGTGATGACTAATGATTGATGATTGATGAGTGATGACTGGTGAATGATAATTGATGATTGATGATAGATGATTTATGATTGATGATTGATGATTGATGATTGACGAATGATGATCGATGATTGACGATTGATAATTGACGATTGATGATAGATGATTGACGATTGATGATTGATGATTGTGATTGACGATTGATGATTGATGATTGATGATTGATGATTGATGATTGACGATTGATGATTGATGATTGATGATTGATGATTGATGATTGATGGTTGATAATTGATGATTGTTGATTGCTGATTGATGATTGATGATTGATGATTGATGATTGATGACTGATGATTGATAATTGATGGTTGATGATTGATGATTGATGATTGATGATTGATGAGTGATGACTAATGATTGATGATTGATGAGTGATGACTGGTGAATGATAATTGATTATTGATGATAGATGATTGATGATCGATGATTGATGATTGATGATTGATGATTGATGATTGATGATTGATGATTGATGATTGATGATTGATTATTGATGATTGATGATTGATGATTGATGACTGATGACTGATGATTGATAATTGATGGTTGATGATTGATGATTGATGGTTGATGAGTGATGACTAATGATTGATGATTGATGAGTGATGACTGGTGAATGATAATTGATGATTGATGATAAATGATTTATGATTGATGATTGACGAATGATGATCGATGATTGATGATTGATGATTGATGATTGATGATTGATGATTGATGATTGATGATTGATGATTGATGATTGATGATTGATGATTGATGATTGATGATTGATGACTGATTATTGATGATTGATGATTGATGATTGATGATTGATGATTGATGATTGATGATTGATGATTGATGATTGATGATTGATGATTGATGATTGATGATTGATGATTGATGATTGACGATTGATGATTGATGATTGATGATTGATGATTGATGATTGATGATTGACGAATGATGATCGATGATTGACGATTGATGATTGACGATTGATGATTGATGATTGATGATTGATGATTGATGATTGATGATTGATGATTGATGATTGATGACTGATGATTGATAATTGATGGTTGATGATTGATGATTGATGATTGATGAGTGATGACTAATGATTGATGATTGATGAGTGATGACTGGTGAATGATAATTGATGATTGATGATAGATGATTTATGATTGATGATTGATGATTGATGATTGACGAATGATGATCGATGATTGACGATTGATAATTGACGATTGATTATTGATGATTGCTGATTGATGATTGATGATTGTGATTGACGATTGATGATTGATGATTGATGATTGATGATTGATGATTGACGATTGATGATTGATGATTGATGATTGATGATTGATGATTGATGGTTGATAATTGATGATTGTTGATTGCTGATTGATGATTGATGATTGATGATTGATGATTGGTGATTGATTATTGATGATTGATGATTGATGATTGATGACTGATGACTGATGATTGATAATTGATGGTTGATGATTGATGATTGATGGTTGATGAGTGATGACTAATGATTGATGATTGATGAGTGATGACTGGTGAATGATAATTGATGATTGATGATAAATGATTTATGATTGATGATTGACGAATGATGATCGATGATTGATGATTGATGATTGATGATTGATGATTGATGATTGATGATTGATGATTGATGATTGATGATTGATGATTGATGATTGATGATTGATGATTAATGATTGATGATTGATGATTGATGATTGATGATTGATGATTGATGATTGATGATTGATGATTGATGATTGATGATTGATGATTGATGATTGATGATTGATGATTGATGATAGATGACTGATGATTGATGATTGAAGATTGATGATTGATGATTGATGATTGATGATTGATGATTGATGATTGATGATTGATGATTGATGATTGATGATTGATGATTGATGATTGATGATTGATGATTGATTATTGATGATTGATGATTGATGATTGATGACTGATGATTGATAATTGATGGTTGATGATTGATGATTGATGATTGATGAGTGATGACTAATGATTGATGATTGATGAGTGATGACTGGTGAATGATAATTGATGATTGATGATAGATGATTTATGATTGATGATTGATGATTGATGATTGACGAATGATGATCGATGATTGACGATTGATAATTGACGATTGATGATAGATGATTGACGATTGATGATTGATGATTGTGATTGACGATTGATGATTGATGATTGATGATTGATGATTGATGATTGATGATTGACGATTGATGATTGATGATTGATGATTGATGATTGATGATTGATGATTGATGATTGATAATTGATGATTGTTGATTGCTGATTGATGATTGATGATTGATGATTGATGATTGATGATTAATGATTGATGATTGATGATTGATGATTGATGATTGATGATTGATGATTGATGATTGATGACTGATGATTGATAATTGATGGTTGATGATTGATGATTGATGATTGATGAGTGATGACTAATGATTGATGATTGACGAGTGATGATTGACGATTGATGATTGATGATTGACGATTGATGATTGTGATTGACGATTGATGATTGATGATTGATGATTGATGATTGATGATTGATGATTGATGATTGATGATTGATGATTGATGATTGATGATTGATGATTGATGATTGATGATTGATGATTGATGATTGATGATTGATGATTGATGATTGATGATTGATGAATGATGACTGATGATTGATGATTGATGATTGATGATTGATGATTGATGATTGATGATTGATGATTGATGATTGATGATTGATGAGTGATGACTAATGATTGATGATTGATGAGTGATGAGTGGTGAATGATAATTGATTATTGATGATAGATGATTGATGATTGATGATTGATGATTGATGATTGATGATTGATGATTGATGATTGATGATTGATGATTGATGATTGATGATTGATGATTGATGATTGATGATTGATGATTGATGATTGATGATTGATTATTGATGATTGATGATTGATGATTGATGACTGATGATTGATGATTGATAATTGATGGTTGATGATTGATGATTGATGGTTGATGAGTGATGACTAATGATTGATGATTGATGAGTGATGACTGGTGAATGATAATTGATGATTGATGATAGATGATTTATGATTGATGATTGATGATTGACGAATGATGATCGATGATTGATGATTGATGATTGATTATTGATGATTGATGATTGATGATTGATGATTGATGATTGATGACTGATTTTTGATGATTGATGATTGATGATTGATGATTGATGATTGATGATTGATGATTGATGATTGATGATTGATGATTGATGATTGATGATTGATGATTGATGATCGATGATTGATGATTGACGAATGATGATCGATGATTGACGATTGATGATTGACGATTGATGATTGATGATTGATGATTGATGATTGATGATTGATGATTGATGATTGATGATTGATGATTGATGATTGATGATTGATGATTGATGATTGATGATTGATGATTGATGATTGATGATTAATGATTGATGATTGGTGATTGATGATTGATGATTGATGATTGATGATTGATGATTGATGATTGATGATTGATGATTGATGATTGATGATAGATGATTGATGATTGAAGATTGATGATTGATGATTGATGATTGATGATTGATGATTGATGATTGATGATTGATGATTGATGATTGATGATTGATGATTGATGATTGATGATTGATGATTGATTATTGATGATTGATGATTGATGATTGATGACTGATGATTGAAAATTGATGGTTGATGATTGATGATTGATGATTGATGAGTGATGACTAATGATTGATGATTG
>OX940882.1:3066684-3204506 GCA_954870665.1 Stratiomys singularior | reverse complement strand
ATTGATGATTGATGATTGATAATTGATAATTGATGATTGATGATTGATGTTTGATGATTGATGACTGATGATTGATGATTTATTGTACAGATTTGATGATTGAACTATGATGATTGATTATTGATGATTGACGATTTAAGAGTGGTGATTGATGCTTCATGATTGTTGATAATGATTGATGATTGATGATTGAGGATTGTTGTTTGATGCTTGATTACTGATGATTGATGATTGATGATTGATGATTGGTGATTGATGCTTCATGATTGATGATTGATGATTGATGACTGATGACTGATGATTGATGATTGATGATTGGTGATTGGTGATTGATGATTGATGATTGATGATTAATGATTAATGACTGATGATTGATGATTGATAATTGATGGTTGATGATTGCTGATTGATGATTGATTATTGATGATTGATGATTTGTGATTGATGATTGATGAATGATAATTGATATTTGATGATTGATGATTGAGGATTGATGATTGATGATTGATGATTGATAATTGATAAGTGATGATTGATGATTGATGTTTGATGATTGATGATTGATGATTGATGATTGATGATGGATGATTGATGATTGATGATTGATGATTGATGATTGATGATTGATGATTGATGATTGATGATTAATGATTGATGATTGATGATTGATGATTGATGATTGATGATTGATGATTGATGATTGATGATTGATGATTGATGATTGATGATTGATGATTGATGATTGATGATTGATGATTGATGATTGATGATTGATGATTGGTGATTGATGATTGATGATTGATGATTGATGATTGATGATTGATGATTGATGATTGATGATTGATGATTGATGATTGATGATTGATGATTCATGATTGATGATTGATGATTCATGATTGATGATTCATGACCGGTGATTGATGATTGATGATAATGATTAATGATTGATGAAAGATGACTAATGATCGATGATTGATGATTGATGATTGATGATTGATGATTGATGATTGATGATTGATGATTGATGATTGATGATTAATGATAGATGATTGATGATCGATGACTGGTGATCGATGATTGATGATTAATGATTATTTATTGATGAATGATGACTGATGATTGATGATTGATGATTGATGATTGATGATTGATGATTGATGATTGATGATTGATGGTTGATGATTGATGATTGATGATTGATGATTGATGATTGATGATTGATGATTGATGATTGATGATTGATGATTGATGATTGATGATTGATGATTGATGATTGATGATTGATGATTGATGATTGATGATTGATGATTGATGATTGATGAGTGATGATTGATGATTGATTATTGATGATTGATGATTGATGATTGATGATTGGTGATTGATGATTGTTGAGTGATGATTGATGATTGATTATTGATGATTGATGATTGATGGTTGATGATTGGTGATTGATGATTGATGATTGATGATTGATGATTGTTGATTGATGATTGATGATTAAAGATTGATGATTGATGATTGATGATTGATGATTGATGATTGATGATTGATGATTGATGATTGATGTTTGATGATTGATGATTGATGAATGATGATTGATGATTGATGATTGATGATTGATGATTGATGATTGATGATTGATGATTGATGATTGATGATTGATGATTGATGATTGATGATTGATGATTGATGATTCATGATTGATGATTGATGACTGTTGATTGATGATTGGTGATTAATGATTAATGATTGATAAATGATGTCTAATGATCGATGATTGATGACTGATGATTGATGATTTATTGTACAGATTGATGATTGAACTATGATGATTGATTATTGATGATTTGATGATTGGTGATTGATGCTTCATGATTGATGATTGATGATTGATGATTGATGATTGATGACTGATGATTGTATGATTGATGATTGATGATTGATGATTGATGATTAATGATTGATGATTGATGATTGATGATTGATGATTGATGATTGATGACTGATGATTGATGATTGATGATTGATGATTGATGATTGATGATTAATGATTGATGATTGATGATTGATGATTGATGATTGTTGATTGATGATTGATGATTGATGATTGATGATTGATGATTGATGATTGATGATAGATGATTGATGACTGATGATTGGTGATTAATGATTAATGATTGATAAATGATGTCTAATGATCGATGATTGATGACTGATGATTGATGATTTATTGTACAGATTTGATGATTGAACTATGATGATTGATTATTGATGATTGATGATTGATGATTGGTGATTGATGCTTCATGATTGATGATTGATGATTGATGATTGATGACTGATGATTGATGATTGATGATTGATGATTGATGATTGATGATTAATGATTGATGATTGATGATTGATGATTGATGATTGATGATTGATGATTGATGATTGATGATTGATGATTGATGATTGATGATTGATGATTGATGATTGATGATTGATGATTGATGATTGATGATTGATGATTGATGATTGATGATTGATGGTTGATGATTGATGATTGATGAGTGATGATTGATGATTGATGATTGATGATTGATGATTGACGAATGATGATTGACGATGGATGATTAATGATTGATGATTGATGATTGATGATTGATGATTGATGATTGATGATTGATGATTGATGATTAATGATTGATGTTTGATGCTTGATGATTGATGATTGATGAGTGATGATTGATGATTGATTATTGATGATTGTTAAATTATGATTGATGATTGGTGATTGATGATTGATGATTGATGATTGATGATTGATGATTGATGATTGGTTATTGATGATTGATGATTAATGATTGATGACTGGTGATTGATGATTGATAATTGATGATTGATGATTGATGATTGATGATTGATGATTGGTGATTGATGATTGATGATTGATGATTGATGATTGATGATTGATGATTGATGATTGATGATTGATGATTGATGATTGATGATTGATGATTGATGATTGATGATTGATGATTGATGATTGATGATTGATGATTGATGATTGATGATTGATGATTGATGATTGATGATTGATGATTGATGATTGATGATTGATGATTGATGATTGATGATTGATGATTGATGATTGATGATTGATGATTGATGATTGATTATTGATGATTGATGATTGATGATTGATGATTGATGATTGACGATTGATGACTTGTGATTGATAATTGATGATTGATGATTGATGATTGCTGATTGATGCTTCATGATTGATGATTGATGATTGATGATTGATGATTGATGATTGATGATTGATGATTGGTTATTGATGATTGATGATTAATGATTGATGACTGGTGATTGATGATTGATAATTGATGATTGATGATTGATGATTGATGATTGATGATTGATGATTGGTGATTGATGATTGATGATTGATGATTGATGATTGATGATTGATGATTGATGATTGATGATTGATGATTGATGATTGATGATTGATGATTGATGATTGATGATTGATGATTGATGATTGATGATTGATTATTGATGATTGATGATTGATGATTGATGATTGATGATTGACGATTGATGACTTGTGATTGATAATTGATGATTGATGATTGATGATTGCTGATTGATGCTTCATGATTGATGATTGATGATTGATGATTGATGATTGATGATTGATGATTGATGATTGGTTATTGATGATTGATGATTAATGATTGATGACTGGTGATTGATGATTGATAATTGATGATTGATGATTGATGATTGATGATTGATGATTGATGATTGATCATTGATGGTTGATGATTGATGACTGATGATTGATGATTGATAATTGATGATTGATGATTGATGATTGATGATTGATGATTGATGATTGATTATTGATTATTGATGATTGATGAGTGATGATTGATGATTGATTATTGATGATTGATGATTGATGATTGATGATTGGTGATTGATGATTGTTGAGTGATGATTGATGATTGATTATTGATGATTGATGGTTGATGATTGGTGATTGATGATTGATGATTGATGATTGATGATTGATGATTGATGATTGATGATTGATGATTGATGATTGATGATTGATGATTGATGATTGATGATTGATGATTGATGACTGATGATTGATGATTGATGATTGAAGATTGATGACTTGTGATTGGTAATTGATGATTGATGATTGCTGATTGATCCTTCATGATTGATGATTGATGATAGATGATTGATGACTGATGATTGATGATTGGTGATTGATGATTGATGATTAATGATTGATGACTGATGATTGATGATTGATAATTGATGACTGATGATTGGTGATTGATGATTGATGATTGATGATTGATGATTGATGATTGATGATTGATGATTGACGATTGATGATTGATGATTGATGATTGATGATTGATGATTGATGATTGATGATTGATGATTGCTGATTGATGCTTCATGATTGATGATTGATGATTGATGACTGATGATTGATGATTGATGATTGGTGATTGATGATTGATGATTAATGATTGATGACTGATGATTGATGATTGATAATTGATGACTGATGATTGCTGATTGATGATTGATGATTGATGATTGATGATTGGTGATTGATGATTGATGAATGATAATTGATATTTGATGATTGATGATTGATGATTTATGATTGATGATTGATGAGTGATTATTGATGATTGATGATTGATTATTTATGATTGATGATTAATGATTGATGATTGATGGTTGATGATTGATGACTGATGATTAATGATTGATAATTGATGATTGATGATTGATGATTGATGATTGGTGATTGATGATTGATGATTGATGATTGATGATTGATGATTGATGATTGATGATTGATGATTGATGATTGATGATTGATGATTGATGATTGATGATTGATGATTGATGATTGATGATTGATGATTGATGATTGATGATTGGTGATTGATGATTGATGATTGATGATTGATGATTGATGATTGATGATTGATGATTGATGATTGATGATTGATGATTAATGATTAATGATTGATGTTTGATGCTTGATTATTGATGATTTTTGATTGATAATTGGTGTTTGATGATTGATGATTGATGATTGATGGTTGATGATTGGTGATTGATCATTGATGATTGATGATGGATGATTGCTGATTGATGATTGGTGATTGATGATTGATGATTGATGATTGATGATTGATGATTGATGATTGATGATTGATAATTGATGACTGATGATTGGTGATTGATGATTGATGATTGATGATTGATGATTGATGATTGACGATTGATGATATATGATTGATGATTGATGATTGATGATTGATGATTGATGATTGATGATTGCTGATTGATGCTTCATGATTGATGATTGATGATTGATGATTGATGATTGATGATTGATGATTGATGATTGATGATTGATGATTGATGATTGATGATTGATGATTGATGATTGATGATTGATGACTGATGATTGATGATTGATAATTGATGATTGATGATTGATGATTGATGATTGATGATTGATGATTGATTATTGATGATTGTTAATTGATGATTGATGATTGATGATTGATGATTGATGATTGATGATTGATGATTGATGATTGATGATTGATGATTGATGATTGATGATTGATGATTGATGATTGATGATTGATGATTGATGATTGACGATTGATGATATATGATTGATGATTGATGATTGATGATTGATGATTGATGATTGATGATTGATGATTGATGATTGCTGGTTGATGCTTCATGATTGATGATTGATGATTGATGATTGATGATTGATGCTTGATTATTGATCATTGATGATTGATGACTAATGATTGATGATTGATGATTGATGATTGATGATTGATGATTGATGATTGGTGATTGATAATTGATGATTGATGATTGATGATTGATGATTGATGATTGATGATTGATGATTGATGATTGATGATTGATGATTGATGATTGATGATTGATGATTCATGATTGATGATTGATGACTGTTGATTGATGATTGGTGATTAATGATTAATGATTGATAAATGATGTCTAATGATCGATGATTGATGACTGATGATTGATGATTTATTGTACAGATTTGATGATTGAACTATGATGATTGATTATTGATGATTGATGATTGATGATTGGTGATTGATGCTTCATGATTGATGATTGATGATTGATGATTGATGACTGATGATTGATGATTGATGATTGATGATTGATGATTGATGATTGATGATTAATGATTGATGATTGATGATTGATGATTGATGATTGTTGATTGATGATTGATGATTGATGATTGATGATTGATGATAGATGATTGATGACTGATGATTGATGATTGATGATTGATGATTGATGATTGATGATTGATGATTGATGATTGATGATTGATGATTGATGGTTGATGATTGATGATTAATGATTGATGATTGATGATTGATGATTGATGATTGATGATTGATGATTGATGATTGATGATTGATGATTGATGATTGATGATTGATGATTGATGATTGATGATTGATGATTGATGATTGATGATTGACGAATGATGATTGACGATGGATGATTAATGATTGATGATTGATGATTGATGATTGATGATTGATGATTGATGATTAATGATTGATGTTTGATGCTTAATGATTGATGATTGATGAGTGATGATTGATGATTGATTATTGATGATTGTTAAATTATGATTGATGATTGGTGATTGATGATTGATGATTGATGATTGATGATTGATGATTGATGATTGATGATTGATGATTGATGATTGATGATTGATGATTGATGATTGGTGATTGATGATTGATGATTGATGGTTGATGATTGATGAATGATGATTGATGATTGATGATTGATGATTGATGATTGATGATTGATGATTGATGATTGATGATTGATGATTGATGATTGATGATTGATGATTGATGATTGATGATTGATGATTGATTATTGATGATTGATGATTGATGATTGATGATTGATGATTGATGATTGATGATTGATGATTGATGATTGATGATTGATGATTGATGATTGATGATTGATGATTGATGATTGATGATTGATGATTGATGATTCATGATTGATGATTGATTATTGATGATTGATGATTGATGGTTGATGATTGGTGATTGATGATTGATGATTAATGATTGATGATTGATGATTGATGATTGATGATTGATGATTGATGATTGATGATTGATGATTGATGATTGATGATTGATGATTGATGATTGATGACTGTTGATTGATGATTGGTGATTAATGATTAATGATTGATAAATGATGTCTAATGATCGATGATTGATGACTGATGATTGATGATTTATTGTACAGATTTGATGATTGAACTATGATGATTGATTATTGATGATTGATGATTGATGATTGGTGATTGATGCTTCATGATTGATGATTGATGATTGATGATTGATGACTGATGATTGATGATTGATGATTGATGATTGATGATTGATGATTGATGATTAATGATTGATGATTGATGATTGATGATTGATGATTGTTGATTGATGATTGATGATTGATGATTGATGATTGATGATAGATGATTGATGACTGATGATTGATGATTGATGATTGATGATTGATGATTGATGATTGATGATTGATGATTGATGATTGATGATTGATGATTGATGATTGATGATTGATGGTTGATGATTGATGATTAATGATTGATGATTGATGATTGATGATTGATGATTGATGATTGATGATTGATGATTGATGATTGATGATTGATGATTGATGATTGATGATTGATGATTGATGATTGATGATTGACGAATGATGATTGACGATGGATGATTAATGATTGATGATTGATGATTGATGATTGATGATTGATGATTGATGATTGATGATTAATGATTGATGTTTGATGCTTAATGATTGATGATTGATGAGTGATGATTGATGATTGATTATTGATGATTGTTAAATTATGATTGATGATTGGTGATTGATGATTGATGATTGATGATTGATGATTGATGATTGATGATTGATGATTGATGATTGATGATTGATGATTGATGATTGATGATTGATTATTGATGATTGATGATTGATGATTGATGATTGATGATTGATGATTGATGATTGATGATTGATGATTGATGATTGATGATTGATGATTGATGATTGATTATTGATGATTGATGATTGATGATTGATGATTGATGATTGATGATTGATGATTGATGATTGATTATTGATGATTGATGATTGATGGTTGATGATTGGTGATTGATGATTGATGATTGATGATTGATGATTGATGATTGATGATTGATGATTGATGATTGATGATTGATAATTGATGATTGATGATTGATGATTGATGATTGATGATTGATGATTGATGATTGATGATTGATGATTGATGATTGATGATTGATGATTGATGACTGATGATTGATGATTGATGATTGAAGATTGATGACTTGTGATTGATAATTGATGATTGATGATTGCTGATTGATCCTTCATGATTGATGATTGATGATAGATGATTGATCACTGATGATTGATGATTGATGATTGGTGATTGATGATTGATGATTAATGATTGATGACTGATGATTGATGATTGATAATTGATGACTGATGATTGGTGATTGATGATTGATGATTGATGATTGATGATTGATGATTGATGATTGATGATTGACGATTGATGATTGATGATTGATGATTGATGATTGATGATTGATGATTGATGATTGATGATTGATGATTGATGATTGCTGATTGATGCTTCATGATTGATGATTGATGATTGATGACTGATGATTGATGATTGATGATTGGTGATTGATGATTGATGATTAATGATTGATGACTGATGATTGATGATTGATAATTGATGACTGATGATTGCTGATTGATGATTGATGATTGATGATTGATGATTGGTGATTGATGATTGATGAATGATAATTGATGATTGATGATTGATGATTTATGATTGATGATTGATGAGTGATTATTGATGATTGATGATTGATTATTTATGATTGATGATTAATGATTGATGATTGATGGTTGATGATTGATGACTGATGATTAATGATTGATTATTGATGATTGATGATTGATGATTGATGATTGATGATTGGTGGTTGATGATTGATGATTGATGATTGATGATTGATGATTGATGATTGATGCTTGATGATTGATGATTGATGATTGATGATTGATGATTGATGATTGATGATTGATGATTGATGATTGATGATTGATGATTGATGATTGATGATTGATGATTGATGATTGATGATAAATGATAAATGATTAATGATTGATGTTTGATGCTTGATTATTGATGATTAATGATTAATGATTGATGATTGGTGTTTGATGATTAATGATTGATGATTGATGATTGATGATTGATGATTGATGATTGATTATTGATTATCGATGATTGATGAGTGATGATTGATGATTGATTATTGATGATTGATGATTGATGATTGATGATTGGTGATTGATGATTGTTGAGTGATGATTGATGATTGATGATTGATGATTGATGATTGATGATTGATGATTGATGATTGATGATTGATGATTGATGATTGATGATTGATGATTGATGATTGATGATTGCTAATTGATGATTGATGATTGGTGATTGATGATTGATGATTGATGATTGATGATTGATGATTGATAATTGATGATTGATGATTGATGATTGATGATTGATGATAGATGATTGATAATTGATGATTGATGATTGATGATTGATGATTGATGATTGATGATTGATGATTGATGATTGATGATTGATGATTGATGATTGATGATTGATGATTGATGATTGATGATTGATGATTGATGATTGATGATTGATGATTGATGATTGATGATTGATGATTGATGATTGATGATTGATGATAGATGATTGATGATTGATGATTGATGATTGATGATTGATGATTGATGATTGATGATAGATGATTGATGATTGGTGATTGATGATTGTTGAGTGATGATTGATGATTGATTATTGATGATTGATGATTGATGGTTGATGATTGGTGATTGATGATTGATGATTGATGATTGATGATTGATGATTGATGATTGATGATTGATGATTGATGATTGATGATTGATAATTGATGATTGATGATTGATGATTGATGATTGATGATTGATGATTGATGATTGATGATTGATGATTGATGATTGATGATTGATGATTGATGATTGATGATTGATGATTGATGATTGATGATTGATGATTGATGATTGATGATTGATGATTGATGATTGATGATTGATGATTGATGATTGATGATTGATTATTGATGATTGATGATTGATGATTGATGATTGATGATTGATGATTGATGATTGATGATTGATGATTGATGATTGATGATTGATGATTGATGATTGATGATTGATGATTGATGATTGATGATTGATGATTGATGATTCATGATTGATGATTGATTATTGATGATTGATGATTGATGGTTGATGATTGGTGATTGATGATTGATGATTAATGATTGATGATTGATGATTGATGATTGATGATTGATGATTGATGATTGATGATTGATGATTGATGATTGATGATTGATGATTGATGATTGATGATTGATGATTGATGACTGTTGATTGATGATTGGTGATTAATGATTAATGATTGATAAATGATGTCTAATGATCGATGATTGATGACTGATGATTGATGATTTATTGTACAGATTTGATGATTGAACTATGATGATTGATTATTGATGATTGATGATTGATGATTGGTGATTGATGCTTCATGATTGATGATTGATGATTGATGATTGATGACTGATGATTGATGATTGATGATTGATGATTGATGATTGATGATTGATGATTAATGATTGATGATTGATGATTGATGATTGATGATTGTTGATTGATGATTGATGATTGATGATTGATGATTGATGATAGATGATTGATGACTGATGATTGATGATTGATGATTGATGATTGATGATTGATGATTGATGATTGATGATTGATGATTGATGATTGATGATTGATGATTGATGGTTGATGATTGATGATTAATGATTGATGATTGATGATTGATGATTGATGATTGATGATTGATGATTGATGATTGATGATTGATGATTGATGATTGATGATTGATGATTGATGATTGATGATTGACGAATGATGATTGACGATGGATGATTAATGATTGATGATTGATGATTGATGATTGATGATTGATGATTGATGATTGATGATTGATGATTGATGATTGATGATTGATGATTGATAATTGATGATTGATGATTGATGATTGATGATTGATGATTGATGATTGATGATTGATGATTGATGATTGATGATTGATGATTGATGATTGATGACTGATGATTGATGATTGATGATTGAAGATTGATGACTTGTGATTGATAATTGATGATTGATGATTGCTGATTGATCCTTCATGATTGATGATTGATGATAGATGATTGATCACTGATGATTGATGATTGATGATTGGTGATTGATGATTGATGATTAATGATTGATGACTGATGATTGATGATTGATAATTGATGACTGATGATTGGTGATTGATGATTGATGATTGATGATTGATGATTGATGATTGATGATTGATGATTGACGATTGATGATTGATGATTGATGATTGATGATTGATGATTGATGATTGATGATTGATGATTGATGATTGATGATTGCTGATTGATGCTTCATGATTGATGATTGATGATTGATGACTGATGATTGATGATTGATGATTGGTGATTGATGATTGATGATTAATGATTGATGACTGATGATTGATGATTGATAATTGATGACTGATGATTGCTGATTGATGATTGATGATTGATGATTGATGATTGGTGATTGATGATTGATGAATGATAATTGATGATTGATGATTGATGATTTATGATTGATGATTGATGAGTGATTATTGATGATTGATGATTGATTATTTATGATTGATGATTAATGATTGATGATTGATGGTTGATGATTGATGACTGATGATTAATGATTGATTATTGATGATTGATGATTGATGATTGATGATTGATGATTGGTGGTTGATGATTGATGATTGATGATTGATGATTGATGATTGATGATTGATGATTGATGATTGATGATTGATGATTGATGATTGATGATTGATGATTGATGATTGATGATTGATGATTGATGATTGATGATTGATGATTGATGATTGATGATTGATGATTGATGATAAATGATAAATGATTAATGATTGATGTTTGATGCTTGATTATTGATGATTAATGATTAATGATTGATGATTGGTGTTTGATGATTAATGATTGATGATTGATGATTGATGATTGATGATTGATGATTGATTATTGATTATCGATGATTGATGAGTGATGATTGATGATTGATTATTGATGATTGATGATTGATGATTGATGATTGGTGATTGATGATTGTTGAGTGATGATTGATGATTGATGATTGATGATTGATGATTGATGATTGATGATTGATGATTGATGATTGATGATTGATGATTGATGATTGATGATTGATGATTGATGATTGATGATTGCTAATTGATGATTGATGATTGGTGATTGATGATTGATGATTGATGATTGATGATTGATGATTGATAATTGATGATTGATGATTGATGATTGATGATTGATGATAGATGATTGATAATTGATGATTGATGATTGATGATTGATGATTGATGATTGATGATTGATGATTGATGATTGATGATTGATGATTGATGATTGATGATTGATGATTGATGATTGATGATTGATGATTGATGATTGATGATTGATGATTGATGATTGATGATTGATGATTGATGATTGATGATTGATGATTGATGATTGATGATAGATGATTGATGATTGATGATTGATGATTGATGATTGATGATTGATGATTGATGATAGATGATTGATGATTGGTGATTGATGATTGTTGAGTGATGATTGATGATTGATTATTGATGATTGATGATTGATGGTTGATGATTGGTGATTGATGATTGATGATTGATGATTGATGATTGATGATTGATGATTGATGATTTATAATTGATGATTGATGATTGATGATTGATGATTGATGATTGATGATTGATGATTGATGATTGATGATTGATGATTGATGATTGATGATTGATGATTGATGATTGATGATTGATGATTGATGATTGATGCTTCATGATTGATGATTGATGATTGATGATTGATGATTAATGATTGGTTATTGATGATTGATGATTAATGATTGATGATTGATTATTGATGATTGATAATTGATAATTGATGATTGATGATTGATGATTGATGATTGATGATTGGTGATTGATGATTGATGATTGATGATTGATGATTGATGATTGATGATTGATGATTGATGATTGATGATTGATGATTGATGATTGATGGTTGATGATTGATGACTGATGATTGATGATTGATAATTGATGATTGATGATTGATGATTGATGATTGATGATTGATGATTGATTATTGATTATCGATGATTGATGAGTGATGATTGATGATTGATTATTGATGATTGATGATTGATGATTGATGATTGATGATTGGTGATTGATGATTGTTGAGTGATGATTGATGATTGATTATTGATGATTGATGATTGATGGTTGATGATTGGTGATTGATGATTGATGATTGATGATTGATGATTGATGATTGATGATTGATGATTGATGATTGATAATTGATGATTGATGATTGATGATTGATGATTGATGATTGATGATTGATGATTGATGATTGATGATTGATGATTGATGATTGATGACTGATGATTGATGATTGATGATTGAAGATTGATGACTTGTGATTGATAATTGATGATTGATGATTGCTGATTGATCCTTCATGATTGATGATTGATGATAGATGATTGATCACTGATGATTGATGATTGATGATTGGTGATTGATGATTGATGATTAATGATTGATGACTGATGATTGATGATTGATAATTGATGACTGATGATTGGTGATTGATGATTGATGATTGATGATTGATGATTGATGATTGATGATTGACGATTGATGATTGATGATTGATGATTGATGATTGATGATTGATGATTGATGATTGATGATTGATGATTGCTGATTGATGCTTCATGATTGATGATTGATGATTGATGACTGATGATTGATGATTGATGATTGGTGATTGATGATTGATGATTAATGATTGATGACTGATGATTGATGATTGATAATTGATGACTGATGATTGCTGATTGATGATTGATGATTGATGATTGATGATTGGTGATTGATGATTGATGAATGATAATTGATATTTGATGATTGATGATTGATGATTTATGATTGATGATTGATGAGTGATTATTGATGATTGATGATTAATTATTTATGATTGATGATTAATGATTGATGATTGATGGTTGATGATTGATGACTGATGATTAATGATTGATTATTGATGATTGATGATTGATGATTGATGATTGATGATTGATGATTGATGATTGATGATTGGTGGTTGATGATTGATGATTGATGATTGATGATTGATGATTGATGATTGATGATTGATGATTGATGATTGATGATTGATGATTGATGATTGATGATTGATGATTGATGATTGATGATTGATGATTGATGATTGATGATTGATGATTGATGATTGATGATTGATGATAAATGATTAATGATTGATGTTTGATGCTTGATTATTGATGATTAATGATTAATGATTGATGATTGGTGTTTGAACATTGATGATTGATGATTGATGGTTGATGATTGATGATTGATGATTGATGATTGATGATTGATGATTGATGATTGATGATTGATGATTGATGATTGATGATTGATGATTGATGATTGATGATTGATGATTGATGATTGATTGATTGATGATTGATGATTGATGATTGATGATTGATGATTGATGATTGATGATTGATGATTGATGATTGATGATTGATGATTGATGATTGATGATTGATGATTGATGATTGCTAATTGATGATTGATGATTGGTGATTGATGATTGATGATTGATGATTGATGATTGATGATTGATAATTGATGATTGATGATTGATGATTGATGATTGATGATAGATGATTGATGATTGATGATTGATGATTGATGATTGATGATTGATGATTGATGATTGATGATTGATGATTGATGATTGATGATGATTGATGATTGATGATTGATGATTGATGATTGATGATTGATGATTGATGATTGATGATTGATGATTGATGATTGATGATTGATGATTGATGATAGATGATTGATGATTGATGATTGATGATTGATGATTGATGATTGATGATTGATGATGATGATAGATAATTGATGATTGATGGTTGATCATTGATGATTGATGTTTTATGATTGATGATTGATGATTGATGATTGATGATTGATGATTGATGATTGATGATTGATGCTTGATGATTGATGATTGATGATTGATGAGTGATGATAAATGATTGATGATTGATGCTTGATGATTGATAATTGAGAATTGATGACTAGTGATTAATAATTTATGATTGATGATTGAAAATTGATGACTAGTGATTAATAATTTATGATTGATGATTGATGATTGATAATTGACGATTGATGATTGATAATTGAGGATTCATGCTTGATAATTGATGATTGATGATTGATGATTGATGAGTGATGATTGATGATTGATGATATGATTAATGATTTATGATTGGTGAGTGGTGATTGATGATTGATGATTGATGATAGATAATTGATGATTGATGGTTGATCATTGATGATTGATGTTTGATGATTGATGATTGATGATTTATGATTGATGATTGATGCTTGATGATTGATGATTGATGATTGATGATAAATGATTGATGATTGATGCTTGATGATTGATAATTGAGAATTGATGACTAGTGATTAATAATTTATGATTGTTGTTGATGATTGATAATTGATGATTGATTTTTGATAATTGATGATTGATGATTGATGATTGATGATTGATGACTTATAATTGATGACAGATGACTGATGATTGATGATTGATTATTGATGACTGGTGATTGATAATTGATGATTGATGATTGGTGATTGATAATTGATGATTGATGATTGACGATTAATGATTGATGATTGATGATTAATGGTTGATGATTGATGATTGATAATTGATGCTTGATTATTGATGATTAATGATTGATGATTGGTGATTGATGATTGATGATTGATGATTGATGATTGATGATTGATGATTGATGATTGATGATTGATGATTGATGATTGATGATTGATGATTGATGATTGATGATTGATGATTGATGATTGATGATTGATGATTGATGATTGATGATTGATGATTGATGATTGATGATTGATTATTGATGATTGGTGATTGATGCTTAATGCTTGATGATTGATGCTTGATGATTGATGACTGATAATCGAAGATTGATGATTGATGATTGATGATTGATGATTGCTGATTGATGATTGATGATTGATGATTGATGCTTGATGATTGATGATTGATGATTGATGATTGAGAATTGATGACTAGTGATTAATAATTTATGATTGATGATTGATAATTGAAGATTGATGATTGATAATTAATGATTGATGCTTGATAATTGATGATTGATGATTGATGATTAATGATTGATGATTGATGATTGATGATTGATGATTGATGATTGATGATTGGTGATTGATGATTGATGATTGATGACTAATAGTTGATGACAGATGATTGATGATTGATTATTGATGACTGGTGATTGATGATTTATGATTGATGATTGATGTTTGATAATTGATGATTGATGATATACGATTGATGATTGATGATTGATGATTGATGTTTGATGATTGATGCTTGATGATTGATGATTAATGATTGATGATTGGTGATTGAAGATAGATGATTGATGATTGATGATTGTTGATTGATGATTGATGATTGATGATTGATGATTGATGATTGATGATTGATGATTGATGATTGATGATTGATGATTGATGATTGATGATTGATGATTGATGATTGATGATTGATGATTGATGATTCATGATTCATGATTCATGATTGATGATTGATGACTGGTGATTGATGATTGATGATTAATGATTATTGATTGATGAATGATGACTAATGATTGATGATTGATGATTGAAGCAAGATGATTGATTATTGATGTTTGATGATTGAAGATAGATGATTGATGATTGATGATTGATGATTGATGATTGATGAGTGATGATTGATGATTGATGATTGATGATTGATGATTGATGATTGATGATTAATGATTGGTGATTGATGATTGGAGAGTGGTGATTGATGATTGATGATTGATAATTGATGATTGATGGTTGATGATTGAAGATTGATGATTGATGACTGATGATTGATAATTGATGATTCATGATTGATGATTGATGACTGGTGATTGATGATTGATGATTAATGATTATTGATTGATGAATGATGACTAATGATCGATGATTGATGATTGATGATTGATGATTGATGATTGATGATTGATGATCGATGATTGATGATTGATGATTGAAAATTGATGATTGATGATTGATGATTAATGATTGATGATTGATGAGCGATGACTGGTGATTGATGATTGACGATTAATGATTAATTATTGATGAATGATGATAGATGATTGAGGTTTGATGATTGATGATTGAAAATTGATGATTGATGCATGATTATTGATGATTGATGATTGATGATTAATGATTGATGATTGATGATTGAGGATTGATGATTGATGATTGATGATTGATGATTGATGATTGATGATTGATGATTGATGATTGATGATTGATGATTGATGATTGATAATTGATGATTGATGATTGATGATTGATGATTGATGATTGATGATTGATGATTGATGATTGATGCTTGATGATTGATGATTGATGATTGATGATTGATGATTAATTATTGATGATTGATGCTTGATGATTGATAATTAAGAATTGATGACTAGTGATTAATAATTTATGATTGATGATTGATGATTGATAATTGACGATTGATGATTGATAATTGATGATTGATGCTTGATAATTGATGATTGATGATTGATGATTGATGACTAATAATTGATGACAGGTGATTGATGATTGATTATTGATGACTGGTGATTGATAATTGATGATTGATGATTGGTGATTGATAATTGATGATTGATGATTGACGCTATATGATTGATGATTGATGATTGATGATTGATGATTGATGATTGATGATTGATGATTGATGCTTGATTTTTGATGATTAATGATTGATGATTGGTGATTGATGATTGATGATTGATGATTGATGATTGATGATTGATGATTGATGATTGATGATTGATGATTGATGATTGATGATTGATGATTGATGATTGATGATTCATGATTGATGATTGATGATTGATGATTGATGATTGATGATTGATGATTGGTGATTGATGATTGGTGATTGATTATTGATGATTGATGATTGATGCTTGATGATTGATGCTTGATGATTGATGACTGATAATCGAAGATTGATGATTGATGATTGATGATTGATGATTGCTGATTGATGATTGATGATTGATGATTGATGTTTGATGATTGATGATTGATGATTGATGATTGATGATTGATGATTGATGATTGATGATTGATGATTGATGATTGATGATTGATGATTGATGATTGATGATTGATGATTGATGATTGATGATTGATGACTGATGATTGATGATTGATGATTGATGATTGATAATTGAGAATTGATGACTAAAGATTAATAATTTATGATTGATGATTGATGATTGATAATTGACGATTGATGATTGATGATTGATGCTTGATAATTGATGATTGATGATTGATGATTGGAGATTGATGATTGATGATTGATGACTAATAATTGATGACAGATGATTGATGATTGATGATTGATTATTGATGACTGGTGATTGATAATTGATGATTGATGATTGGTTATTGATAATTGATGATTGATGATTGACGATTGATGATTGATGATTGATGATTGATGATTGATGATTGATGATTGATGATTGATGATTGATGATTGATTATTGATGATTGATGATTGTTGATTGATGAGTGATTATTGATGATTGATGCTTGATTATTGATGATTAATGATTGATGATTGGCGATTGATGAGTGATGATTGACGATTGATGATTGTTTATTGATGATTGATGATTGATGCTTGATGATTGATGCTTGATTATTGATGATTGATGATTGATGATTGATGATTGATGATTGATGATTGATGATTGATGATTGATGATTGATGATTGATGATTGATGATTGATGATTGATGATTGATGATTGATGATTGATAATTGATGATTGATGATTGATGATTGATGATTCATGAGTGATGTTTGATGACAGGTGATTGATGATTAATGATTAATGATTGATGAATGATGACTAATGATCGATGATTGATGATTGATGATTGATGATTGATGATTGGAGATTGATGATTGATGATTGATGACTAATAATTGATGACAGATGATTGATGATTGATGATTGATTTTTGATGACTGGTGATTGATAATTGATGATTGATGATTGGTTATTGATAATTGATGATTGATGATTGACGATTGATGATTGATAATTGATGATTGATGATTGATTATTGATGATTGATGATTGATGATTGGTGATTAATGATCTATGATTGGTGATTGATGATTAATGATTGATGATTGGTGATTGATGAGTGATGATTGACGATTGATGATTGTTTATTGATGATTGATGCTTGATGATTGATGCTTGATTATTGATGATTGATGATTGATGATTGATGATTGATGATTGATGATTGATGATAGATGAGTGATGATTGATGATTGATGATTGATGATTGATGATTGTTGTTTGATGATTGATGATTGATGATTGATGATTGATGATTGATGATTGATTATTGATGATTGATGATTGATGCTTGATGATTGATGCTTGATGATTGATGACTGATAATCGAAGATTGATGATTGATGATTGATGATTGATGATTGCTGATTGATGATTGATGATATATGATTGATGATTGATGTTTGATGATTGATGATTGATGATTGATGATTGATGATTGATGATTGATGATTGGTGATTGAATATTGACGATTGATGATAGATGATTGATGATTGATGATTGATGATTGATGATTGATGATTGGTGATTGATGATTGATGATTCATGATTGATGATTGATGATTGATGATTGATGATTGATGATTGATGACTGATGATTGATGATTGATGATTGATGATTGATGATTTATGATTGATGATTGATGATTGATGATTGATGATTGATGACTGATGATTGATGATTGAAGATTGATGATTCATGATTGATGATTGATGACTGGTGATTGATGAGTAATGATTAATGATTGATGAATGATGACTAATGATCGATGATTGATGATTGATGATTGATGATTGATGATTGACGATTGATGATTTATGATTGATGATTGATCATTGATGATTGATGATTAATGATTGATGATTGATGATCGATGACTGGTGATTGATGATTGATGATTGATGATTGATGATTAATATTTGATGATTGATCATTGATGATTGATGATTGATGATTGATGATTGATGATTGATGATTGATGATTGCTGATTGACGCTTGATGATTGATGATTGATGATTGATAATTTATGATTGATGATTGATGATTGATGATTGATGATTGTTGATTGATGATTGATGATTGATGATTGATGATTAATGATTGATGATTGATGATTGATGATTGATGATTGATGATTGATGATTGATGATTGATGATTGATTATTGATGATTGATGATTGATGATTGATGATTGATGATTGATGATTGATGATTGATGATTGATGATTGATGATTGATGATTGATGATTGATGATTGATGATTGATGATTATTAATAGATGATTGATGATTGATGATTAATGATTGATGATTGATGATTGATGATTGATGATTGATGATTGATGATTGATGATTGATGATTGATGATCGATGATTGATGATTGATGATTGATGATTGATGATTGATGATTGATGATTGATGATTGATGATTGATGATTGATGATTGATGATTGATGATTGATGATTGATGATTGATGATTGATGATTGATGATTGATGATTGATGATTGATGATTGATGATTGATGATTGATGCTTGATGATTGATGATTGGTGATTGATGATCTATGATTGGTGATTGAGAATTGATGATTGATGAATGATGATTGATGATATATGATTGATGATTAATGATTGATGATTGATAATTGATGATTGATGATTGATGATTGATGATTGATGATTGATGATTGATGAGTGAAGACTGGTGATTGATGATTGATGATTAATGATTAATTAATAATGAATGATAACTGATGATTGATGATTGGTGATTGATGTTTGATGATTGTTGATTGAGGATTGATGATTGATGATTGATGATTGATGATTGATGATTGATGCTTGATGATTGACGGTTGATGATTGATGATTTATGATTGATGATTGATGATTGATGATTGATGATTGATGATTGATGATTGATGATTGATGATTGATGATTGATGATTGATGATTGATTATTGATGATTGATGATTGATTATTGATGATTGATGGTTAATGATCGATGATTGATGATTGATGATTGATGATTGATGATTGATGATTGATGATTGATGATTGATGATTGATGATTGATGATTGGTGATTAATGATCTATGATTGGTGATTGATAATTGATGATTGATGAATGATGATTGAAGATAGATGATTGATGATTGTTGATCGATGATTAATGATTGATGATTGATGATTGATGATTGAAGACTGGTGATTGATGATTGATGATTAATGATTACTTATTGACGAATGATGACTGATGATTGATGATTGATGATTTATGATTGATGATTGATGATTGATGATTGATGATTGATGATTGACGATTGATGATTGATGATTGATGATTGATGGTTGATGCTTGATGATTGATGATTGATGATTGATGATTGATGATTGATGATTGATGATTGATGATTGATGATTGATGATTGATGATTGATGATTGATGATTGATGATTGATGCTTGATGATTGATGATTGGTGATTGATGATCTATGATTGGTGATTGAGAATTGATGATTGGTGAATGATGATTGATGATATATGATTGATGATTAATGATTGATGATTGATAATTGATGATTGATGATTGATGATTGATGATTGATGAGTGAAGACTGGTGATTGATGATTGATGATTAATGATTAATTATTAATGAATGATAACTGATGATTGATGATTGATGATTGGTGATTGATGTTTGATGATTGTTGATTGAGGATTGATGATTGATGATTGATGATTGATGATTGATGATTGATGATTGATGCTTGATGATTGACGGTTGATGATTGATGATTTATGATTGATGATTGATGATTGATGATTGATGATTGATGATTGATGATTGATGATTGATGATTGATGATTGATGATTGATGATTGATGATTGATGATTGATTATTGATGATTGATGATTGATTATTGATGATTGATGGTTAATGATCGATGATTGATGATTGATGATTGATGATTGATGATTGATGATTGGTGATTAATGATCTATGATTGGTGATTGATAATTGATGATTGATGAATGATGATTGAAGATAGATGATTGATGATTGTTGATCGATGATTGATGATTGATGATTGATGATTGATGATTGAAGACTGGTGATTGATGATTGATGATTAATGATTACTTATTTACGAATGATGACTGATGATTGATGATTGATGATTTATGATTGATGATTGATGATTGATGATTGATGATTGATGATTGACGATTGATGATTAATGATTGATGATTGATGGTTGATGATTGATGATTGATGATTGATGACTGGTGATTGATGATTGATGATTAATGGTTAATGATTGATGAATGATGACTGATGTTTGATGATTGATGATTGAAAATTGATAATTGATGCTTGATGATTGATGATTGATGATTGATGATTGATGATTGGTGATTGAGAATAGATGACTTGTGATTGAAAATTGATGATTGATAATTGATGATTGATGATTGAGAATTGCTGACTTGTGATTGATAATTGATGATTGGTGACTGATGATTGATGATTGATGATTGATGATTGATGATTGATGATTGATGATTGATGATTGATAATTGATGATTGATGATTCATAATTGATGATTGATGATTGGTGACTGATGATTGATGATTGATGATTGATGATTCATGATTGATGTTTGATGACAGGTGATTGATGATTGATGATTAATGATTAATGATTGATGAATGATGACTAATGATCGATGATTGATGATTGATGATTGATGATTGATGATTGATGATTGATGATTGATGATTGATGATTGATGATTGATGATTGATGATTCATGATTGATGGTTGATGATTGATGATTAATGATTGATGATTGATGATCGATGACTGGTGATTGATGATTGATGATTAATGATTATTTATTGATGAATGATGACTGATGATTGAGGTTTGATGACTGATGATTGAAGATTGAAGATTGACGATTGATGCTTGATGATTGATGATTGATTATTGATGATTGATGATTGATGATTGATGATTGATGATTGATTATTGATGATTGATGATTGATGCTTGATGATTGATGCTTGATGATTGATGACTGATTATCGAAGATTGATGATTGATGATTGATGACTGCTGACTGATGATTAATGATTGATGATTGATGATTGATGATTGATGATTGATGATTCATGATTCATGATTCATGATTGATGATTGATGATTGATGATTGATGATTGATGATTGATGATTGATGATTGATGATTGATGATTGATGATTGATGATTGATGCTTGATAATTGATGCTTGATGATTTATGACTGATAATCGAAGATTGATGATTGATGATTGATGATTGATGATATCTGATTTATGATTGATGATTGATTATTGATGTTTCATGATTGATGATTGATGATTGATGATTGATGATTGATGATTGATGATGGATGATTGATGATTGATGATTGATGATTGATGATTGAATATTGATGATTGATGATAGATGATTGATGATTGATGATTGATGATTGATGATTGTTGTTTGATGATTGATGATTGATGATTGATGATTGATGATTGATGATTGATGATTGATGATTGATGATTGATGATTGATGATTGATGATTGATGATTGATGATTGATGATTGATGATTGATGATTGATGATTGATGATTGATGACTGATGATTGATGATTGAAGATTGATGATTCATGATTGATGATTGATGACTGGTGATTGATGAGTAATGATTAATGATTAATGATTGATGAATGATGACTAATGATCGCTGATTGATGATTGATGATTGATGATTGATGATTGATGATTGATGATTGATGATTGATGATTGACGATTGATGATTGATGATTGATGATTGATGATTGATGATTAATGATTGATGATTGATGATTGATGACTGGTGGTTGATGATTGATGATTGATGATTGATGATTGATGAGTAATGTTTGGTGATTGATGATTGATGATTGATGATTGATGATTGATGATTGATGACTGCTGATTGACGCTTGATGATTGATGATTGATGATTGATAATTTATGATTGATGATTGATGATTGATGATTGATCATTGATGATTGTTGATTGATGATTGATGATTGATGATTGATGATTGATGATTGATGATTGATGATTGATGATCGATGATTGATGATTGATGATTGATGATTGATGATTGATGATTGATGATTGATGATTGATGATTGATGATTGATGATTGATGATTGATGATTGATGATTGATGATTGATGATTGATGATTGATGATTGATGATTGATGATTGATGATTGTTAATAGATGATTGATGATTAATGATTGATGATTGATGATTGATGATTGATGATTGATGATTGATGATTGATGATTGATGATTGATGATCGATGATTGATGATTGATGATTGATGATTGATGATTGATGATTGATGATTGATGATTGATGATTGATGATTGATGATTGATGATTGATGATTGAACATTGATGATTGATGATTGATGATTGATGATTGATGATTGATGATTGATGATTGATGATTGATGATTGATGATTGATGATTGATGATTGATGATTGATGATTGATGATTGATGATTGATGATTGATGCTTGATGATTGATGATTGGTGATTGATGATCTATGATTGGTGATTGAGAATTGATGATTGATGAATGATGATTGATGATTGATGATTGATGATTGATAATTGATGATTGATGATTGATGATTGATGATTGATGATTGATGATTGATGATTGATGATTGATGATTGATGATTGATGATTGATGATTGATGATTGATGATTGATGATTGATGATTGATGATTGATGATTGATGATTGATGATTGATGATTGATGATTGATGATTGATGATTGATGATTGATGATTGATGATTGATGATTGATGATTGAATACTGATGATTGATGATTGATGATTGATGAACGTTGATTGATTATTGGTGATTGATGATTGATAATTGATGATTGATGATTGATGATTGATGATAGATGATTGATGATTGATGACTGATGATTCATGATTGATCATTGATGATTCATGATTGATGATTGATGACTGGCGATTGATGATTGATGATTAATGATTAATGATTGATAAATGATGACTAATGATCGATGATTGATGACTGATGATTGATGATTTATTGTACAGATTTGATGATTGAACTATGATGATTGATTATTGATGATTGATGATTGATGATTTGTGAATGATGATTGACGATTGAAGAGTGGTGATTGATGCTTCATGATTGATGATAATGATTGTAATTGATGATTGAGGATTGAGGTTTGATGCTTTATTATTGATGGTTGTTGATTGATGATTGATGATTGATGATTGGTGATTGATGATTGATGATTGATGATTGATGATTGATTTTTGATGATTGATGATTGATGATTGATGGTTGGTGATTGATGATTGATGATTGATGATTGATGATTGACAATTGATGATTGATGATTGATGATTGATGATTGATGATTGATGATTGATGATTGATCATTGATGTTTGATTATTGATGATTGATTATTGATTATTGATGATTGATTATTGATGCTTGATGATTGATGATTGAGGATTGATGATTGATGATTGATGATGGATGCTTGATGATTGATGGTTGATGATTGATGATTTATAATTGATGATTGATGATTGATGATTGATGATTGATGATTGATTATTGATGATTGATGATTGATTATTGATGATTGATAGTTAATGATCGATGATTGATGATTGATGATTGGTGAGTGATGATCTATGATTGGTGATTGATAATTGATGATTGATGAATGATGATTGATGATTGATGATTGATGATTGAAGACTGGTGATTGATGATTGATGATTAATGATTACTTATTGATGAATGATGACTGATGATTGATGATTGATGATTGATGATTTATGATTGATGATTGATGATTGATGATTGATTATTGATGATTGACGATTGATGATTGATGATTGATGATTGATGATTGATGGTTGATGATTGATGATTGATGATTGATGACTGGTGATTGATGATTGATGATTAATGGTTAATGATTGATGAATGATGACTGATGTTTGATGATTGATGATTGATATTTGATAATTGATGCTTGATGATTGATGATTGATGATTGATGATTGGTGATTGAGAATAGATGACTTGTGATTGAAAATTGATGATTGATAATTGATGATTGATGATTGAGAATTGCTGACTGGTGATTGATAATTGATGATTGATGATTGATAATTGATGAGTGATGAACGATGATTGATGATTGATGATTTATTGTTGAGAATGAGATTGATGATTGATAATTGATGATTGATGATTGATGATTGATGATTGATGATTCATGATTCATGATTGATGATTGATGATTCATGATTGAGAATTGATGACTGGCGATTGATGATTGATGATTAATGATTAATGATTGATAAATGATGACTAATGATCGATGATTGATGATTTATTGTACAGATTTGATGATTGAACTATGATGATTGATTATTGATGATTGATGATTGATGATATGTGAATGATGATAATGATTGTAATTGATGATTGAGGATTGATGTTTGATGCTTTATTATTGATGATTGTTGATTGATGATTGATGATTGATGATTGATGATTGATGATTGATTATTGATGATTGATGATTGATGGTTGGTGATTGATGATTGATGATTGATGATTGATGATTGATGATTGATGATTGATGATTGATGATTGATGATTGATGATTGATGATTGATGATTGATGATTGATGATTGATGTTTGATGATTGATTATTGATTATTGATGATTGATGATTGATTATTGATGCTTGATGATTGATGATTGAGGATTGATGATTGATGATTGATGATTGATGATTGGTGATTGATGATTGATGATTGATGATTGATGATTGATGATTGATGATTGATGATTGATGATTGATGATTGGTGATTGATGATTGATGATTGATGATTGATGATTGATGATTGATGATTGATGATTAATTTTTGATGATTGATGATTGATGGTTGGTGATTGATGATTGATGATTGATGATTGATGATTGATGATTGATGATTGATGATTGATGATTGATGATTGATGATTGATGATTGATGATTGATGATTGATGATTGATGATTGATGATTGATGATTGATGATTGATGATTGATGTTTGATGATTGATTATTGATTATTGATGATTGATTATTGATGCTTGATGATTGATGATTGATGATTGAACATTGATGATTGATGATTGACGAGTGATGATTGGTGATTGATGATTGATGATTGATGATTGATGATTGATGATTGATGATTGATGATTGATGATTGATGATTGATGATTGATGATTGATGATTGATGATTGATGATTGATGATTGATGATTGATGATTGATGATTGATGATTGATGATTGATGATTGATGATTGATGATTGATGATTGATGATTGATGATTGACGATTGATGATTGATAATTGATCATTGATGATTGATGATTGATTATGAATGATTGATTACTGATGATTGATGATGAATGAATAACGCTTGATGATTGATGATTGCTGACTTATTATTGATGATTGATGATAGTTGATTGATGATTGATGATTGATGATTGATGATTGATAATTGATGATTGATTATTGATGATTGATTATTGATGATTGATGATTGATGATTGATGATTGATGATTGATGATTGATGATTGCTGACTGATTACGCTGATCGATGCTGCAAGATTGATGATTGAGAATTGATGCTTGATGATTGATGTTTGATGATTGATAATTGATGATTGATGATTGATGATTGATGATTGATGATTTACGATTGATTATTGATGATTGATGATTGATGATTGATGATTGATGATTGATGATTGATGATTGATGATTGGTGATTGATGCTTGATGATTGATGCTTGATGATTGATGATTGATAATTGATGATTGGTGATTGATGAATGATGATTGATTATTGATGATTGATGATTGCTGATTGATGATTGATGATTGATGATTGATGATTGATGATTGATGATTGAAGATTGATGATTGATGATTGATGATTGATGATTGATGATTGATGATTGATGATTGATGATTGATGATTGATGATTGACGATTGATGATTGATGATTGATGTTTGATGATTGATGATTGATGATTGATGATTGATGATTGCTGATGGACGCTTGATGATTGATGATTGCTGACTGATTATTGATGATTGATGATTGATGATTGATGATTGATGATTGTTGATTGATGATTGATGATTGATGATTGATGATTGATGATTGATGATTGATGATTGATGATTGATGAGTGATGATTGATGATTGATGATTGATGCTTGATGATTGATGATTGATGATTGATGATTGATGACTGATGATTGATGATCGATGATTGATGATTGATGATTGATGATTGACGATTGATCATTGATTATTGATGATTGATGATTGATGATTGATGATTGGTGATTGACGATTGATGACTGATGATTGATGATTGATAATTGATGATTGATGTTTGATGATTGATGACTGATGATTGATGATTGATGATTGATGATTGATGATTGATGATTAATGATTGATGATTGATGATTGATGATTGATGATTGATGATCGATGATTGATGATTGATGATTGATGATCGATGATTGATGATTGATGATTGATGATTGATGATTGATGATTGATGATTGATGATTGATGATTGATGGTTGATGATTGATGATTGATGATTGATGATTGATAATTGATGATTGATGATTGATGATTGATGATTGATGATTGATGATTGATGATTGATGATTGATGATTGATGATTGATGATTGATGATTGATGATTGATGATTGATGATTGATGATTGATGATTGATGATTGATGATTGATGATTGATGATTGATGATTGATGATTGATGATTGATGATTGATGATTGATGATTGATGATTGATGATTGATGATTGATGATTGATGATTGATGATTGAAGATTGATGATTGAGAATTGATGCTTGATGATTGATGTTTGATGATTGATAATTGATGATTGATGATTGATGATTGATGATTGATGATTGATGATTGATGATTTACGATTGATTATTGATGATTGATGATTTGTTATTGATGATTGATGATTGGTGATTGATGAGTGATGATTGATGATTGATGATTGTTGATTGACGCTTGATGATTGGTGGTTGATGATTGATGATTGGTGATTGATGATTGATGATTGATTATTGATGATTGATGATTGATGATTGATAATTGATGATTGATGATTGATGATTGATGATTGATGATTGATGATTGATGATTGATGATTGAGGATTGATGACTTGTGATTGATAATTGATGATTGCTGATTGATGCTTGATGATTGATAATTGATGATTGATGATTGATGATTGATGACTGATGATTGATGATTGATGATTGGTGATTGATGATTGATGAATAATGATTGATGATTGATAAATGATAATGGATAATTGATGATTGATGATTTATGATTGATGATTGATGATTGATGATTGATGATTTTTGATTGATGATTGATGATTGATGATTGATGATTGATGATTGATGATTGATTATTGGTGATTGATGCTTGATGATTGATGCTTGATGATTGATTATTGATAATTGATGATTGGTGATTGATGAATGATGATTGATTATTGATGATTGATGATTGCTGATTGATGATTGATGATTGATGATTGATGATTGATAAATGATGATTGATGATTGATGATAGATGATTGATGATTGATGGTTGATGATTGATGATTGATGATTGATGATTGATAATTGATGATTGATGATTGATGATTGGTGATTGATGATTGATGATTGATGATTGATGATTGATGATTAATTATCGATGATTGCTGCGAGACGCTTGATGAATGATGATTGATGATTGCTGACTAATTGTTTATAATTGATGATTGATGATTGATGAATGATGATTGATGATTAATGATTGACGATTGATGATTGATGATTGATGATTGATGATTGATGATTGATGATTGATGATTGATGATTGACGATTGATGACTGGTGATTGATGATTGATGATTGATGATTGATGATTGATGATTGATGATTGATGATTGATGATTGATGATTGATGTTTGATGATTGATGATTGATGATTGGTGATTGATGATTGATGATTGATGATTGATGATTGATGATTGATGATTGATGATTGATGCTTGATGATTGATGATTGATGATTGATGATTGATGATTGTTGATTGATGATTGATGATTGATGATTGATGATTGATGATTGCTGATTGACGCTTGATGATTGATGATTGATGATTGCTGACTGATTAATGATGATTGATTCTTGATGATTTTTGGTTGATGATTGATGATTGATGATTGATGATTGATTCTTGATGATTGATGATTGATCAGTGATGATTGATGATTGATGATTGATGATTGGTGATTGATGATTGATGATTGATGATTGATGATTGATGATTGATGATTGATGATTGATGATTGATGATTGATGATTGATGATTGATGATTGGTGATTGATGTTTGATGATTGATGATTGATGATTGATAATTGATGATTGATGATTGATGATTGATGACTGATGATTGATAATTGATGATTGATTATTGATGATTGATGACTGATGATTGATGATTGATGATTGATGATTGATGATTGATGATTGATGATTGATGATTGATGATTGATGATCGATGATTGATGATTGATGATTGATGATTGATGATTGATGATTGATGATTGATAATTGATGATTGATGATTGATGGTTGATGATTGATGATTGATGATTGATGATTGATGATTGATGATTGATGATTGATGATTGATGATTGATGATTGATGATTGATGATTGATGATTGATGATTGATGATTGATGATTGGTGATTGCTGATTGACGCTTGATGATTGATGATTGATGATTGCTGACTGATTATTGATGATTGATGACTGATTATTGATGATTGATGATTGATGATTGATGATTGATGATTGATGATCGATGATTGATGATTGATGATTGATGATTGATAATTGATGATTGATGGTTGATGATTGATGATTGATGATTGATGATTGATGATTGATGATTGATGATTGATGATTGATGATTGGTTATTGCTGATTGACGCTTGATGATTGATGATTGATGATTGCTGACTGATTATTGATGATTGATGATTGATGATTGATGACTGATGATTGATGATTGATGATTGATGATTGATGATTGATGATTGATGATTGATGATTGATGATCGATGATTGATGAATGATGATTGATGATTGATGATTGATGATTGATGATTGATGATTGATGATTGATGATTGATGATTGATGATTGATGATTGATGATTGATGATTGATGATTGATGATTGGTGATTGCTGATTGACACTTGATGTTTGATGATTGATGATTGCTGACTGATTTTTGATGATTGATGATTGATTATTGACGATTGATGATTGATGATTGATGATTGATGATTGATGATTGATGATTGATGATTGATGATTGATGATTGATGATTGATGATTGATGATTGATGATTGGTGATTGCTGATTGACGCTTGATGATTGATGATTGATGATTGCTGACTGATTATTGATGATTGATGATTGATTATTGACGATTGATGATTGATGATTGATGATTGATGATTGATGATTGGTGATTGATGATTGATGATTGATGATTGATGATTGATGATTGATGATTGATGATTGATGATTGATGATTGATGATTGATGATTGATGATTGATGATTGATGATTGATGATTGATGATTGATGATTGATTATTGACGATCGATGATTGATGATTGATGATTGATGATTGGTAATTGATAATTGATGATTGATGATTGATGATTGATGATTGGTGATTGCTGATTGACGCTTGATGATTGATGATTGATGATTGCTGACTGATTATTGATGATTGGTGATTGATTATTGACGATTGATGATTGATGATTGATGATTGATGATTGATGATTGGTGATTGATGATTGATGATTGATGATTGATGATTGATGATTGATGATTGATGATTGATGATTGATGATTGATGACTGATGATTGATGATTGATGATTGATGATTGATGATTGATGATTGATGATTGATGATTGATGATTGATGATTGATGATTGACGATTGATGATTGATGATTGATGATTGGTTATTGATGATTGATGATTGGTGATTGATGAGTGATGATTGATGATTGATGATTGTTGATTGGCGCTTGATGATTGATGATTGATGATTGATGATTGGTGATTGATGGTTGATGATTGATGATTGATGATTGCTGATTGATGATTGGTGATTGCTGATTGACGCTTGATGATTGATGATTGATGATTGCTGACTGATTATTGATGATTGATGATTGATTATTGACGATTGATGATTGATGATTGATGATTGATGATTGATGATTGGTGATTGATGATTGATGATTGATGATTGATGATTGATGATTGATGATTGATGATTGATAATTAACGATTGATGATTGATGATTGATGATTGGTTATTGATGATTGATGATTGGTGATTGATGAGTGATGATTGATGATTGTTGATTGACGCTTGATGATTGATGATTGATGATTGATGATTGGTGATTGATGATTGATGATTGATGATTGATGATTGATGATTGATGATTGATGATTGATGATTGATGATTGATGATTGATGATTGATGATTGATGATTGATGATTGATGATTGATAATTGATGATTGATGATTGACGCTTGATGATTGATGATTGATGATTGATGATTGGTGATTGATGATTGATGATTGATGATTGATGATTGATGATTGATGATTGATGATTGATGATTGATGATTGATGATTGATGATTGATGATTGATGATTGATGATTGATGGTTGATGATTGATGATTGATGATTGCTGATTGATGATTGGTGATTGCTGATTGACGCTTGATGATTGATGATTGATGATTGCTGACTGATTATTGATGATTGATGATTGATTATTGACGATTGATGATTGATGATTGATGATTGATGATTGATGATTGGTGATTGATGATTGATGATTGATGATTGATGATTGATGATTGATGATTGATGATTGATGATTGATGATTGATAATTAACGATTGATGATTGATGATTGATGATTGATGATTGGTTATTGATGATTGATGATTGGTGATTGATGAGTGATGATTGATGATTGTTGATTGACGCTTGATGATTGATGATTGATGATTGATGATTGATGATTGATGATTGATGATTGATGATTGATGATTGATGATTGATGATTGATGATTGATGATTGATGATTGATAATTGATGATTGATGATTGACGCTTGATGATTGATGATTGATGATTGGTGATTGATGATTGATGATTGATGATTGATGATTGATGATTGATGATTGATGATTGATGATTGATGATTGATGATTGATGATTGATGATTGATGATTGATGATTGATGATTGATGATTGATGATTGATGATTGATGATTGATGATTGATGAGTGATGATTGATGATTGATGATTGATGATTGATGATTGATGATTGATGATTGATGATTGATGATTGATTATTGATGATCGATGATTGATGATTGATGATTGATGATTGATAATTGATGATTGATGATTGATGGTTGATGATTGATGATTGATGATTGATGATTGATGATTGATGATTGATGATTGATGATTGATGATTGATGATTGATGATTGATGATTGATGATTGATGATTGATGATTGATGATCGATGATTGATGATTGATGATTGATGATTGATGAGTGATGATTGATGATTGATGATTGATGATTGATGATTGATGATTGATGATTGATGATTGATGATTGATGATTGATGATTGATGATTGATGATTGATGATTGATGATTGATGATTGATGATTGATGATTGATGATTGGTGATTGATGTTTGATGATTGATGATTGATGATTGATGATTGATGATTGATGATTGATGATTGATGACTGATGATTGATGATTGATGATTGATGATTGATGATTGATGATTGATGATCGATGATTGATGATTGATTATTGATGATTGATGATTGATGATTGATGATTGATGATTGATGATTGATGATTGATGATTGATGATTGATGATTGATGATTGATGATTGATGATTGATGATTGATAATTAACGATTGATGATTGATGATTGATGATTGATGATTGGTTATTGATGATTGATGATTGGTGATTGATGAGTGATGATTGATGATTGTTGATTGACGCTTGATGATTGATGATTGATGATTGATGATTGATGATTGATGATTGATGATTGATGATTGATGATTGATGATTGATGATTGATGATTGATGATTGATAATTGATGATTGATGATTGACGCTTGATGATTGATGATTGATGATTGGTGATTGATGATTGATGATTGATGATTGATGATTGATGATTGATGATTGATGATTGATGATTGATGATTGATGATTGATGATTGATGATTGATGATTGATGATTGATGATTGATGATTGATGATTGATGATTGATGATTGATGATTGATGATTGATGATTGATGATTGATGATTGATGAGTGATGATTGATGATTGATGATTGATGATTGATGATTGATGATTGATGATTGATGATTGATGATTGATGATTGATTATTGATGATCGATGATTGATGATTGATGATTGATGATTGATAATTGATGATTGATGATTGATGGTTGATGATTGATGATTGATGATTGATGATTGATGATTGATGATTGATGATTGATGATTGATGATTGATGATTGATGATTGATGATTGATGATTGATGATTGATGATTGATGATTGATGATTGATGATTGATGATTGATGATTGATGATTGATGATTGATGATTGATGAGTGATGATTGATGATTGATGATTGATGATTGATGATTGATGATTGATGATTGATGATTGATGATTGATGATTGATGATTGATGATTGATGATTGATGATTGATGATTGATGATTGATGATTGATGATTGATGATTGATGATTGATGATTGGTGATTGATGTTTGATGATTGATGATTGATGATTGATGATTGATGATTGATGATTGATGACTGATGATTGATGATTGATGATTGATGATTGATGATTGATGATTGATGATTGATGATCGATGATTGATGATTGATTATTGATGATTGATGATTGATGATTGATGATTGATGATTGATGATTGATGATTGATGATTGATGATTGATGAGTGATGATTGATGATTGATGATTGATGATTGATTATTGATGATTGATGATTGATGATTGATGATTGATGATTGATGATTGATGATTGATGATTGATGATTGATGATTGATGATTGATGATTGATGATTGATGATTGATGATTGATGATTGATGATTGATGATTGATGATTGATGATTGATGATTGATGATTGATGATTGATGATTGATGATTGATGATTGATGATTGATGATTTATGATTGATGTCTGATGATTGATGATTGATGATTGCTGATTGGTGATTGATGCTTGATGATTGATGCTTGATGATTCATGATTGAAAATTGATGATTGATGATTTATGATTCATGATTGGTAATTGATGATTGATGATTGGTGATTGATGAGTGATGATTGATGATTGATGATTGATGATTGATGATTGATGATTGATGATTGATGATTGATGATTGATGATTGATGATTGATGATTGATGATTGATGATTGATAATTGATTATTGATGATCGATGATTGATGATTGATGATTGATAATTGATGATTGATGATTGATGGTTGATGATTGAAGATTGATGATTGATGATTGATGATTGATGATTGATGATTGATGATTGATGATTGATGATTGATGATTGATGATTGATGATTGATGATTGATGATTGATGATTGATGATTGATGATTGATGATTGATGATTGATGATTGATGATTGATGATTGATGATTGATGATTGATGATTGATGATTGATGATTGATGATTGATGATTGATGATTGATGATTGATGACTGATGATTGATGATTGATGATTGCTGATTGGTGATTGATGCTTGATGATTGATGCTTGATGATTCATGATTGAAAATTGATGATTGATGATTTATGATTCATGATTGGTAATTGATGATTGATGATTGGTGATTGATGAGTGATGATTGATGATTGATGATTGATGATTGATGATTGATGATTGATGATTGATGATTGATGATTGATGATTGATGATTGATGATTGATGATTGATGATTGATGATTGATGATTGATGATTGATGATTGATTATTGATGATCGATGATTGATGATTGATGATTGATAATTGATGATTGATGATTGATGGTTGATGATTGATGATTGATGATTGATGATTGATGATTGATGATTGATGATTGATGATTGATGATTGATGATTGATGATTGATGATTGATGATTGATGATTGATGATTGATGATTGATGATTGATGATTGATGATTGATGATTGATGATTGATGATTGATGATTGATGATTGATGATTGATGATTGATGATTGATGATTGATGATTGGTGATTGCTGATTGACGCTTGATGATTGATGATTGATGATTGCTGACTGATTATTGATGATTGATGATTGATGATTGATGATTGATGATTGATAATTGATGATTGATGATTGATGATCGATGATCGATGATTGATGATTGATGATTGATGATTGATGATTGATGATTGATGATTGATGATTGATGATTGATGATTGATGATTGATGATTGATGATTGGTGATTGATGTTTGATGATTGATGATTGATGATTGATAATTGATGATTGATGATTGATGATTGATGACTGATGATTGATGATTGATGATTGATGATTGATGATTGATGATTGACGATTGATGATTGATGATTGATGATCGATGATTGATGAATGATGATTGATGATTGATGATTGATGATTGATGATTGATGATTGATGATTGATGATTGATGATTGATGATTGATGATTGATTATTGATGATTGATGATTGATGATTGATGATTGATTATTGATGATTGATGATTGATGATTGATGATTGATGATTGATGATTGATGATTGATGATTGATGATTGATGATTGATGATTGATGATTGATGATTGATGATTGATGATTGATGATTGATGATTGATGATTGATGATTGATGACTGATGATTGATGATTGATGATTGCTGATTGGTGATTGATGCTTGATGATAGATAATTGATGATTGATGATTCATGATTGAAAATTGATGATTGATGATTTATGATTGATGATTGATGATTGGTAATTAATGATTGATGGTTGGTGATTGATGAGTGATGATTGATGATTGATGATTGATGATTGATGATTGATGATTGATGATTGATTATTGATGATCGACGATTGAGGATTGATGATTGATAATTGATAATTGATGATTGATGATTGATGATTGATGATTGATGATTGATGATTGATGATTGATGATTGATGATTGATGATTGATGATTGATGATTGATGATTGGTGATTGCTGATTGACGCTTGATGATTGATGATTGATGATTGCTGACTGATTTTTGATGATTGATGATTGATTATTGACGATTGATGATTGATGATTGATGATTGATGATTGATGATTGATGATTGGTGAATGATGATTGATGATTGATGATTGATGATTGATGATTGATGATTGATGATTGATGATTGATGATTGATGATTGATGATTGATGATTGATGATTGATGATTGATGATTGATGATTGATGATTGATGATTGACGATTGAGGATTGATGATTGATGATTGATTATTGATGATTGATGATTGATGATTGGTGATTGATGAGTGATGATTGATGATTGATGATTGATGATTGTTGATTGACGCTTGATGATTGATGATTGATGATTGGTGATTGATGATTGATGATTGATGATTGATGATTGATGATTGATGATTGATGATTGATGATTGATGATTGATGATTGATGATTGATGATTGATGATTGATGATTGATGATTGATGATTGATGATTGATGATTGATGATTGATGATTGATGATTGATGATTGATGATTGATGATTGATGATTGATGATTGATTATTGATTATTGATTATTGATTATTGATGATTGATGATTGATGATTGATGATTGATGATTGATGATTGATGACTGATGATTGATGATTGATGATTGCTGATTGGTGATTGATGCTTGATGATTGATGCTTGATGATTCATGATTGAAAATTGATGATTGATGATTTATGATTGATGATTGATGATTGATAATTGATGATTGATGATTGGTGATTGATGAGTGATGATTGATGATTGATGATTGATGATTGTTGATTGACGCTTGATGATTGATGATTGATGATCGATGATTGATGATTGATGATTGATGATTGATGATTGATTATTGATGATTGATGATTGATGATTGATGATTGATGATTGATGATTGATGACTGATGATTGATGATTGATGATTGATGATTGATGATTGATGTTTGATGATTGATGATTGATGATTGATGATTGATGATTGATGATTGATGATTGATGATTGATGATTGATGATTGATGATTGATGATTGATGATTGATGATTGATGATTGATGATTGATGATTGACGATTGATGATTGATGATTGATGTTTGATGATTGATGATTGATGATTGATGATTGTTGATTGACGCTTGATGATTGATGATTGATGATCGATGATTGATAATTGCTGACTGATTATTGATGATTGATGATTGATGATTGATGATTGATGATTAATGATTGATGATTGATGATTGATGATTGATGATTGATGATTGATGATTGATGATTGATGATTGATGATTGATGATTGATGATTGATGATTGATGATTGATGATTGATGATTGATGATTGATGATTGATGATTGATGATTGATGATTGATGATTGACGATTGATGATTGATGATTGATGTTTGATGATTGATGATTGATGATTGATGATTGATGATTGCTGATTGACGCTTGATGATTGATGATTGATGATTGCTGACTGATTATTGATGATTGATGATTGATGATTGATGTTTGTTGATTGATGATTGATGATTGATGATTGATGATAAATTCTTGATGATTGATGATTGATGAGTGATGATTGATGATTGATGATTGATGATTGATGATTGATGATTGATTATTGATGATTGATGATTGATGATCGATGATCGATGATTGATGATTGATGATTGATGATTGATGATTGATGATTGATGATTGATGATTGATGATTGATGATTGATGAGTGATGATTGATGATTGATGATTGATGATTGATGATTGATGATTGATGATTGATGATTGATGATTGATGATTGATGATTGATGATTTATGATTGATGATTGATGTTTGAGGATTGGTGATTGACGATTGATGATTGATGACTGATGATTGATAATTGATGATTGATTATTGATGATTGATGACTGATGATTGATGATTGATGATTGATGATTGATGATTGATGATTGATGATTGATGATTGATGATTGATGATCGATGATTTATGATTGATGATTGATGATTGATGATTGATGGTTGATGATTGATGATTGATGATTGATGATTGATGATTGTCGATTGATGATTGATGATTGATGATTGATGATTGATGATTGATGATTGATGATTGATGATTGATAATTGATGATTGATGATTGATGATTGATGATTGATGATTGATGATTGATGATTGATGATTGATGATTGATGATTGATGATTGATGATTGATGATTGATGATTGATGATTGATGATTGATGATTGATGATTGGTGATTGATGATTGATGATTGATGATTGATAATTGATGATTGATGATTGATGATTGATGATTGATGATTGATGATTGATGATTGATGATTGATGATTGATGATTGATGATTGATGATTGATGATTGATGATTGATGATTGATGATTGATGATTGATGATTGATGATTGATGATTGATGATTGATGATTGATGATTGATGATTGATGATTGATGATTGATGATTGATGATTTATGATTGATGATTGATGATTGAGGATTGGTGATTGACGATTGATGATTGATGACTGATGATTGATAATTGATGATTGATTATTGATGATTGATGATTGATGATTGATAATTGATGATTGATCATTGATGATTGCTGATTGGTGATTGATGATCGATGATTGATGATTGATGATTGATGATTGATGATTGATGATTGATGATTGATGATTGATGATTGATGATTGATGATTGATGATTGATGATTGATGATTGATGATTGATGATTGATAATTGATGATTGATGATTGATGATTGATGATTGATGATTGATGATTGATGATCGATGATTGATGATTGATGATTGATGGTTGATGATTGATGATTGATGATTGATGATTGATGATTGATGATTGATGATTGGTGATTGCTGATTGACGCTTGATGATTGATGATTGATGATTGCTGACTGATTATTGATGATTGCTGATTGATTATTGACGATTGATGATTGATGATTGATGATTGATGATTGATGATTGATGATTGATGATTGATGATTGATGATTGATGATTGGTGATTGATGATTGATGATTGATGATTGATGATTGATGATTGATGATTGATGATTGATGATTGACGATTGATGATTGATGTTTGATGATTGGTAATTGATGATTGATGATTGGTGATTGATGAGTGATGATTGATGATTGATGATTGATGATTGATGAATGTTGATTGATGATTAATGATTGATGTTTGATGATTGATGATTGATGATTGATGATTGATGATAGATGACTGATGATTGATGATTGATGATTGATGATTGATGATTGATGATTGATGATTGATGATTGATGATTGATGATTGATGGTTGATGATTGATGATTGATGATTGATGATTGATGATTGATGATTGATGATTGATGATTGATGATTGATGATTGATGATTGATGATTGATGATTGATGATTGATGATTGATGATTGATGATTGATGATTGATGATTGATGATTGATGATTGATGATTGATGATTGATAATTGATGATTGATGATTGATGATTGATGATTGATGATTGATGATTGATGATTGATGATTGATGATTGATGATTGATGATTGATGATTGATGATTGATGATTGATGATTGATGATTGATGATTGATGATTGATGATTGATGATTGATGATTGATGATTGATGATTGATGATTGATGATTGATGATTGATGATTGATGATTGATGATTGATGATTGATGATTGATGATTGATGATTGATGATTGATGATTGATGATTGATGATTGATGATTGATGATTGATGATTGATGATTGATGATTGAGGATTGATGATTTATGATTGATGATTGATGATTGAGGATTGGTGATTGACGATGGTTGATTGATGACTGATGATTGATAATTGATGATTGATTATTGATGATTGATGATTGATGATTGATGATTGATCATTGATGATTGCTGATTGGTGATTGATGATCGATGATTGATGATTGATGATTGATGATTGATGATTGATGATTGATGATTGATGATTGATGATTGATGATTGATGATTGATGATTGATAATTGATGATTGATGATTGATGATTGATGATTGATGATTGATGATTGATGATTGATGATTGATGATTGATGATTGATGATTGATGATTGATGATTGATGATTGATGATTGATGATTGATGATTGATGATTGATGATTGATGATTGATGATTGATGATTGATGATTGATGATTGATGATTGATGATTGATGATTGATGATTGATGATTGATGATTGATGATTGACGATTGATGATTTATGTTTGATGATTGATGATTGATGATTGATGATTGCTGATTGATGATTGATCATTGATGATTGATTATTGATGATTGATGATTGATGATTGATGATTGATGATTGATGATTGATGATTGATGATTGATGATTGATGATTGATGATTGATGATTAATGATTGGTGATTGCTGATTGACGCTTGATGATTGCTGACTGATTATTGATGATTGCTGATTGATTATTGACGATTGATGATTGATGATTGATGATTGATGATTGGTGATTGATGATTGATGATTGATGATTGATGATTGATGATTGATGATTGATGATTGACGATTGATGATTGATGATTGATGATTGGTAATTGATGATTGATGATTGGTGATTGATGAGTGATAATTGATGATTGATGATTGATGAATGTTGATTGATGATTAATGATTGATGATTGATGATTGATGATTGATGATTGATGATTGATGATTGATGATTGATGATTGATGATTGATGATTGATGATTGATGATTGATGATAGATGACTGATGATTGATGATTGATTATTGATGATTGATGATTGATTATTGATGATTGATAATTGATGATTGATGATTGATGATTGATGATTGATGATTGATGATTGATGATTGACGATTGATGATTGATGTTTGTTGATTGATGACTGATGATTGATGATTGATGATTGATGATTGATGATTGATGATTGATGGTTGATGATTGATGATTGCTGATTGACGCTTGATGATTGATGATTGCTGACTTATTATTGATGATTGATGATTGATGATTGATGATTGTTGATTGATGATTGATGATTGATGATTGATTATTGATGATTGATGATTGATGATTGATGATTGATGATTGATGATTGATGATTGATGATTGATGATTGATGATTGATGATTGATGATTGATGATTGATGATTGATGATTGATGATTGATGATTGATGATTGATGATTGATGATTGATGATTGATGATTGATGATTGATGATTGATGATTGATGATTGACGATTAATGATTTATGTTTGATGATTGATGATTGATGATTGATGATTGCTGATTGATGATTGATCATTGATGATTGATTATTGATGATTGATGATTGATGATTGATGATTGATGATTGATGATTGATGATTGATGATTGATGATTGATGATTGGTGATTGCTGATTGACGCTTGATGATTGATGATTGCTGACTGATTATTGATGATTGCTGATTGATTATTGACGATTGATGATTGATGATTGATGATTGATGATTGATGATTGATGATTGATGATTGGTGATTGATGATTGATGATTGATGATTGATGATTGGTGATTGATGATTGATGATTGATGATTGGTGATTGATGATTGATGATTGATGATTGATGATTGATGATTGATGATTGATGATAGATGACTGATGATTGATGATTGATGATTGATGATTGATGATTGATGATTGATGATTGATGATTGATGATTGATGATTGATGATTGATGATTGATGATTGATTATTGTAATTGATGATTGATGATTGATGATTGATGATTGATGATTGATGATTGATGATTGATGATTGATGATTGATGATTGATGATTAACGATTGATGATTGATGATTGATGATTGATGATTGATTATTGTAATTGATGATTGATGATTGATGATTGATGATTGATGATTGATGATTGATGGTTGATGATTGATGATTGCTGATTGACGCTTGATGATTGATGATTGCTGACTTATTATTGATGATTGATGATTGATGATTGATGATTGTTGATTGATGATTGATGATTGATGATTGATTATTGATGATTGCTGACTGATTATTGATGATTGCTGATTGATTATTGACGATTGATGATTGATGATTGATGATTGATGATTGATGATTGATGATTGATGATTGGTGATTGATGATTGATGATTGATGATTGATGATTGGTGATTGATGATTGATGATTGATGATTGGTGATTGATGATTGATGATTGATGATTGATGATTGATGATTGATGATTGATGATAGATGATTGATGATTGATGATTGATGATTGATGATTGATGATTGACGATTGATGATTGATGTTTGTTGATTGATGACTGATGATTGATGATTGATGATTGATGATTGATGATTGATGATTGATGATTGATGATTGATGGTTGATGATTGATGATTGCTGATTGACGCTTGATGATTGACGATTGCTGACTTATTATTGATGATTGATGATTGATGATTGATGATTGTTGATTGATGATTGATGATTGATGATTGATTATTGATGATTGATGATTGATGATTGATGATTGATGATTGATGATTGATGATTGATGATTGGTGATTGATGATTGATGATTGATGATTGATGATTGGTGATTGATGATTGATGATTGATGATTGGTGATTGATGATTGATGATTGATGATTGATGATTGATGATTGATGATTGATGATAGATGACTGATGATTGATGATTGATGATTGATGATTGATGATTGACGATTGATGATTGATGATTGATGATTGGTAATTGATGATTGATGATTGGTGATTGATGAGTGATGATTGATGATTGATGATTGATGAATGTTGATTGATGATTAATGATTGATGATTGATGATTGATGATTGATGATTGATGATTGATGATTGATGATTGATGATAGATGACTGATGATTGATGATTGATGATTGATGATTGATGATTGATGATAGATGATTGATGATTGATGATTGATGATTGATGATTGTTGTTTGATGATTGATGATTGAAGATTGATGATTGATGATTGATGATTGATGATTGATGATTGATGATTGATGATTGATGATTGATGCTTGATGATTGATGCTTGATGATTGATGACTGATAATCGAAGATTGATGATTGATGATTGATGAGTGATGATTGATGATTGATGATATATGATTGATGATTGATGTTTGATGATTGATGATTGATGATTGATGATTGATGATTGATGATTGATGATTGATGATTGATGATTGATGATTGATGATTGATGATTGATGATTGATGATTGATGATTGATGATTGATGATTGATGATTGATGATTGATGATTGATGATTGATGATTGATGATTGATGATTGATGATTGATGATTGATGAATGATGATTGATTATTGATGATTGATGATTGATGATTGATGATTGATGATTGATGATTGATGATTGATGAATGATGATTGATGATTGCTGATTGGTGATTGATGCTTGATGATTGATGCTTGATGATTTATGATTGAAAATTGATGATTGATGATTTATGATTGATGAGTGATGATTGATAATTGATGATTGATGATTGCTGATGGATGATGGATGATTGATGATTGATGATTGATGATTATTGATTGATGATTGATGATTGATGATTGATGATTGATGATTGATGATTGATGATTGATGATTGATGATTGATGATTGATGATTGATGACTGATGATTGATGGTTGATTATTGATGATTGATAATTGATGATTGATGATTGATGATTGATGATTGATGATTGATGATTGATGATTGATGATTGATGGTTGATGATTGATGATTGATGATTGATGATTGATGATTGATGATTGATGATTGATGATTGATGATTGATGATTGATGATTGATGATTGATGATTGATGATTGATGATTGATGATTGATGATTGATGATTGATGATTGATGATTGGTGATTGCTGATCAACGCTTGATGATTGATGATTGATGATTGCTGACTGATTATTGATGATTGCTGATTGATTATCGACGATTGATGATTGATGATTGATGATTGATGATTGATGATTGATGATTGATGATTGGTGATTGATGATTGATGATTGATGATTGATGATTGATGATTGATGATTGATGATTGATGATTGATGATTGATGATTGATGATTGATTATTGATGATTGATGATTGATGATTGATGATTGACGATTGATGATTGATGATTGATGATTGGTAATTGATGATTGATGATTGGTGATTGATGAGTGATGATTGATGATTGATGATTGATGAATGTTGATTGATGATTAATGATTGATGATTGATGATTGATGATTGATGATTGATGATTGATGATTGATGATTGATGATTGATGATTGATGATAGATGACTGATGATTGATGATTGATGATTGATGATTGATGATTGATGATTGATGATTGATGATTGATGATTGATGATTGATGATTGATGATTGATGATTGATGGTTGATGATTGATGATTGATGATTGATGATTGATGATTGATGATTGATGATTGATGATTGATGATTGATGATTGATGATTGATGATTGATGATTGATGATTGATGATTGATGATTGATGATTGATGATTGATGATTGATGATTGATGATTGATGATTGATGATTGATGATTGATGATTGATGATTGATGATTGATGATTGATGATTGATGATTGATGATTGGTGATTGCTGATTGACGCTTGATGATTGATGATTGCTGACTGATTATTGATGATTGCTGATTGATTATTGACGATTGATGATTGATGATTGATGATTGATGATTGATGATTGATGATTGGTGATTGATGATTGATGATTGATGATTGATGATTGATGATTGATGATTGATGATTGATGATTGATGATTGATGATTGATGATTGACGATTGATGATTGATGATTGATGATTGGTAATTGATGATTGATTATTGGTGATTGATGAGTGATGATTGATGATTGATGATTGATGAATGTTGATTGATGATTAATGATTGATGATTGATGATTGATGATTGATGATTGATGATTGATGATTGATGATTGATGATTGATGATTGATGATTGATGATTGATGATTGATGATTGATGATTGATGATTGGTGATTGCTGATCAACGCTTGATGATTGATGATTGATGATTGCTGACTGATTATTGATGATTGCTGATTGATTATCGACGATTGATGATTGATGATTGATGATTGATGATTGATGATTGATGATTGATGATTGATGATTGATGATTGATGATTGATGATTGATGATTGATGATTGATGATTGATGATTGATGATTGATGATTGACGATTGATGATTGATGATTGATGATTGGTAATTGATGATTGATGATTGGTGATTGATGAGTGATGATTGATGATTGATGATTGATGAATGTTGATTGATGATTAATGATTGATGATTGATGATTGATGATTGATGATTGATGATTGATGATTGATGATTGATGATTGATGATTGATGATTGATGATTGATGATAGATGACTGATGATTGATGATTGATGATTGATGATTGATGATTGATGATTGATGATTGATGATTGATGATTGATGATTGATGATTGATGATTGATGATTGATGATTGATGACTGATGATTGATGGTTGATTATTGATGATTGATAATTGATGATTGATGATTGATGATTGATGATTGATGATTGATGATTGATGATTGATGATTGATGGTTGATGATTGATGATTGATGATTGATGATTGATGATTGATGATTGATGATTGATGATTGATGATTGATGATTGATGATTGATGATTGATGATTGATGATTGATGATTGATGATTGATGATTGATGATTGATGATTGATGATTGGTGATTGCTGATCAACGCTTGATGATTGATGATTGATGATTGCTGACTGATTATTGATGATTGCTGATTGATTATCGACGATTGATGATTGATGATTGATGATTGATGATTGATGATTGATGATTGATGATTGGTGATTGATGATTGATGATTGATGATTGATGATTGATGATTGATGATTGATGATTGATGATTGATGATTGATGATTGATGATTGATGATTGATGATTGATGATTGATGATTGATGATTGATGATTGACGATTGATGATTGATGATTGATGATTGGTAATTGATGATTGATGATTGGTGATTGATGAGTGATGATTGATGATTGATGATTGATGATTGATGATTGATGATTGATGATTGATGATTGATGATTGATGATTGATGATTGATGATTGATGATTGATGATTGATGATTGATGATTGATGATTGATGATTGATGATTGATGATTGATGATTGATGATTGGTGATTGCTGATCAACGCTTGATGATTGATGATTGATGATTGCTGACTGATTATTGATGATTGCTGATTGATTATCGACGATTGATGATTGATGATTGATGATTGATGATTGATGATTGGTGATTGATGATTGATGATTGATGATTGATGATTGATGATTGATGATTGATGATTGATGATTGATGATTGATGATTGATGATTGATGATTGATGATTGATGATTGGTGATTGATGATTGATGATTGATGATTGATGATTGATGATTGATGATTGATGATTGACGATTGATGATTGATGATTGATGATTGGTAATTGATGATTGATGATTGGTGATTGATGAGTGATGATTGATGATTGATGATTGATGAATGTTGATTGATGATTAATGATTGATGATTGATGATTGATGATTGATGATTGATGATTGATGATTGATGATTGATGATTGATGATTGATGATTGATGATAGATGACTGATGATTGATGATTGATGATTGATGATTGATGATTGATGATTGATGATTGATGATTGATGATTGATGATTGATGATTGATGATTGATGATTGATGATTGATGATTGATGACTGATGATTGATGGTTGATTATTGATGATTGATAATTGATGATTGATGATTGATGATTGATGATTGATGATTGATGATTGATGATTGATGATTGATGGTTGATGATTGATGATTGATGATTGATGATTGATGATTGATGATTGATGATTGATGATTGATGATTGATGATTGATGATTGATGATTGATGATTGATGATTGATGATTGATGATTGATGATTGATGATTGATGATTGGTGATTGCTGATCAACGCTTGATGATTGATGATTGATGATTGCTGCCTGATTATTGATGATTGCTGATTGATTATCGACGATTGATGATTGATGATTGATGATTGATGATTGATGATTGATGATTGATGATTGGTGATTGATGATTGATGATTGATGATTGATGATTGATGATTGATGATTGATGATTGATGATTGATGATTGATGATTGATGATTGATGATTGATGATTGATGATTGATGATTGATGATTGATGATTGACGATTGATGATTGATGATTGATGATTGGTAATTGATGATTGATGATTGGTGATTGATGAGTGATGATTGATGATTGATGATTGATGATTGATGATTGATGATTGATGATTGATGATTGATGATTGATGATTGATGATTGATGATTGATGATTGATGATTGATGATTGATGATTGATGATTGATGATTGATGATTGATGATTGATGATTGATGATTGGTGATTGCTGATCAACGCTTGATGATTGATGATTGATGATTGCTGACTGATTATTGATGATTGCTGATTGATTATCGACGATTGATGATTGATGATTGATGATTGATGATTGGTGATTGATGATTGATGATTGATGATTGATGATTGATGATTGATGATTGATGATTGATGATTGATGATTGATGATTGATGATTGATGATTGATGATTGATGATTGATGATTGATGATTGGTGATTGCTGATTGACGCTTGATGATTGATGATTGCTGACTGATTATTGATGATTGCTGATTGATTATTGACGATTGATGATTGATGATTGATAATTGATGATTGATGATTGCTGATGGATGATGGATGATTGATGATTGATGATTGATGATTATTGATTGATGATTGATGATTGATGATTGATGATTGATGATTGATGATTGATGATTGATGATTGATGATTGATGATTGATGACTGATGATTGATGGTTGATTATTGATGATTGATAATTGATGATTGATGATTGATGATTGATGATTGATGATTGATGATTGATGGTTGATGATTGATGATTGATGATTGATGATTGATGATTGATGATTGATGATTGATGATTGATGATTGATGATTGATGATTGATGATTGATGATTGATGATTGATGATTGATGATTGATGATTGATGATTGATGATTGATGATTGATGATTGATGATTGGTGATTGCTGATCAACGCTTGATGATTGATGATTGATGATTGCTGACTGATTATTGATGATTGCTGATTGATTATCGACGATTGATGATTGATGATTGATGATTGATGATTGATGATTGATGATTGATGATTGGTGATTGATGATTGATGATTGATGATTGATGATTGATGATTGATGATTGATGATTGATGATTGATGATTGATGATTGATGATTGATGATTGATGATTGATGATTGATGATTGATGATTGATGATTGACGATTGATGATTGATGATTGATGATTGGTAATTGATGATTGATGATTGGTGATTGATGAGTGATGATTGATGATTGATGATTGATGAATGTTGATTGATGATTAATGATTGATGATTGATGATTGATGATTGATGATTGATGATTGATGATTGATGATTGATGATTGATGATAGATGACTGATGATTGATGATTGATGATTGATGATTGATGATTGATGATTGATGATTGATGATTGATGATTGATGATTGATGATTGATGATTGATGATTGATGATTGATGGTTGATGATTGATGATTGATGATTGATGATTGATGATTGATGATTGATGATTGATGATTGATGATTGATGATTGATGATTGATGATTGATGATTGATGATTGATGATTGATGATTGATGATTGATGATTGATGATTGATGATTGATGATTGATGATTGATGATTGATGATTGATGATTGATGATTGATGATTGATGATTGATGATTGATGATTGATGATTGATGATTGGTGATTGCTGATTGACGCTTGATGATTGATGATTGCTGACTGATTATTGATGATTGCTGATTGATTATTGACGATTGATGATTGATGATTGATGATTGATGATTGATGATTGGTGATTGATGATTGATGATTGATGATTGATGATTGATGATTGATGATTGATGATTGATGATTGATGATTGATGATTGATGATTGATGATTGACGATTGATGATTGATGATTGATGATTGGTAATTGATGATTGATTATTGGTGATTGATGAGTGATGATTGATGATTGATGATTGATGAATGTTGATTGATGATTAATGATTGATGATTGATGATTGATGATTGATGATTGATGATTGATGATAGATGACTGATGATTGATGATTGATGATTGATGATTGATGATTGATGATTGATGATTGATGATTGATGATTGATGATTAATGATTGATGATTGATGATTGATGATTGATGATTGATGATTGATGATTGATGATTGATGATTGATGATTGATGATTGATGATTGATGATTGATGATTGATGATTGATGATTGATGATTGATGATTGATGATTGATGATTGATGATTGATGATTGATGATTGATGATTGATGATTGATGATTGATGATTGATGATTGATGATTGACGATTGATGATTTATGTTTGATGATTGATGATTGATGATTGATGATTGCTGATTGATGATTGATCATTGATGATTGATTATTGATGATTGATGATTGATGATTGATGATTGATGATTGATGATTGATGATTGATGATTGATGATTGATGATTGATGATTAATGATTGGTGATTGCTGATTGACGCTTGATGATTGCTGACTGATTATTGATGATTGCTGATTGATTATTGACGATTGATGATTGATGATTGATGATTGATGATTGGTGATTGATGATTGATGATTGATGATTGATGATTGATGATTGATGATTGACGATTGATGATTGATGATTGATGATTGGTAATTGATGATTGATGATTGGTGATTGATGAGTGATGATTGATGATTGATGATTGATGATTGATGAATGTTGATTGATGATTAATGATTGATGATTGATGATTGATGATTGATGATTGATGATTGATGATTGATGATTGATGATTGATGATAGATGACTGATGATTGATGATTGATTATTGATGATTGATGATTGATTATTGATGATTGATAATTGATGATTGATGATTGATGATTGATGATTGATGATTGATGATTGACGATTGATGATTGATGTTTGTTGATTGATGACTGATGATTGATGATTGATGATTGATGATTGATGATTGATGATTGATGATTGATGATTGATGGTTGATGATTGATGATTGCTGATTGACGCTTGATGATTGATGATTGCTGACTTATTATTGATGATTGATGATTGATGATTGATGATTGTTGATTGATGATTGATGATTGATGATTGATTATTGATGATTGATGATTGATGATTGATGATTGATGATTGATGATTGATGATTGATGATTGATGATTGATGATTGATGATTGATGATTGATGATTGATGATTGATGATTGATGATTGATGATTGATGATTGATGATTGATGATTGATGATTGATGATTGATGATTGATGATTGATGATTGATGATTGACGATTAATGATTTATGTTTGATGATTGATGATTGATGATTGATGATTGCTGATTGATGATTGATCATTGATGATTGATTATTGATGATTGATGATTGATGATTGATGATTGATGATTGATGATTGATGATTGATGATTGATGATTGATGATTGGTGATTGCTGATTGACGCTTGATGATTGATGATTGCTGACTGATTATTGATGATTGCTGATTGATTATTGACGATTGATGATTGATGATTGATGATTGATGATTGATGATTGATGATTGATGATTGGTGATTGATGATTGATGATTGATGATTGATGATTGGTGATTGATGATTGATGATTGATGATTGGTGATTGATGATTGATGATTGATGATTGATGATTGATGATTGATGATTGATGATTGATGATAGATGACTAATGATTGATGATTGATGATTGATGATTGATGATTGATGATTGATGATTGATGATTGATGATTGATGATTGATGATTGATGATTGATGATTGATTATTGTAATTGATGATTGATGATTGATGATTGATGATTGATGATTGATGATTGATGATTGATGATTAACGATTGATGATTTATGTTTGATGATTGATGATTGATGATTGATGATTGCTGATTGATGATTGATCATTGATGATTGATTATTGATGATTGATGATTGATGATTGATGATTGATAATTGATGATTGATGATTGATGATTGATGATTGATGATTGATGATTGATGATTGATGATTGATGATTGATGATTGATGATTGATGATTGATGATTGATGATTGATGATTGATGATTGATGATTGATGATTGATGATTGATGATTGATGATTGGTGATTGCTGATTGACGCTTGATGATTGATGATTGCTGACTGATTATTGATGATTGCTGATTGATTATTGACGATTGATGATTGATGATTTATGATTGATGATTGATGATTGATGATTGGTGATTGATGATTGATGATTGATGATTGATGATTGATGATTGATGATTGATGATTGATGATTGACGATTGATGATTGATGATTGATGATTGGTAATTGATGATTGATGATTGGTGATTGATGAGTGATGATTGATGATTGATGATTGATGAATGTTGATTGATGATTAATGATTGATGATTGATGATTGATGATTGATGATTGATGATTGATGATTGATGATAGATGACTGATGATTTATGATTGATGATTGATGATTGATGATTGATGATTGATTATTGATGATTTATAATTGATGATTGATGATTGATGATTGATGATTGATGAATGTTGATTGATGATTAATGATTGATGATTGATGATTGATGATTGATGATTGATGATTGATGATTGATGATTGATGATTGATGATTGATGATTGATGATAGATGACTGATGATTGATGATTGATGATTGATGATTGATGATTGATGATTGATGATTGATGATTGATGATTGATGATTGATGATTGATGATTGATGATTGATGATTGATGATTGATGATTGATGATTGATGATTGATGATTGACGATTGATGATTGATGATTGATGATTGGTAATTGATGATTGATGATTGGTGATTGATGATTGATGATTGATGATTGATGAATGTTGATTGATGATTAATGATTGATGATTGATGACTGATGATTGATGATTGATGATTGATGATTGATGATTGATGATTGATGATTGATGATAGATGACTGATGATTGATGATTGATGATTGATGATTGATGATTGATGATTGATGATTGATGATTGATGATTGATGTTTGATGATTGATGATTGATGATTGATGATTGATGATTGGTGATTGCTGATTGACGCTTGATGATTGATGATTGCTGACTGATTATTGATGATTGCTGATTGATTATTGACGATTGATGATTGATGATTGATGATTGATGATTGATGATTGGTGATTGATGATTGATGATTGATGATTGATGATTGATGATTGATGATTGATGATTGATGATTGATGATTGACGATTGATGATTGATGATTGATGATTGGTAATTGATGATTGATGATTGGTGATTGATGAGTGATGATTGATGATTGATGATTGATGAATGTTGATTGATCAGTAATGATTGATGATTTATGATTGATGATTGATGATTGATGATTGATGATTGATGATTGATGATTGATGATAGATGACTGATGATTGATGATTGATTATTGATGATTGATGATTGATGATTGATTATTGATGATTGATAATTGATGATTGATGATTGATGATTGATGATTGATGATTGATGATTGATGATTGATGATTGATGATTGACGATTGATGATTGATGTTTGATGATTGATGACTGATGATTGATGATTGATGATTGATGATTGATGATTGATGATTGATCATTGATGATTGATGATTGCTGATTGACCCTTGATGATTGATGATTGCTGACTGATTATTGATGATTGATGATTGATGATTGTTGATTGATGATTGATGATTGATGATTGATGATTGATCATTGATGATTGATTATTGATGATTGATGATTGATGATTGATGATTGATGATTGATGATTGATGATTGATGATTGATGATTGATTATTGATGATTGATAATTGATGAGTGATGATTGATGATTGATGATTGATGATTGATGATTGAAGATTGATGATTGATGATTGATGATTGATGATTGATGATTGGTGATTGGTAATTGATGATTGACGATTGTTGATTGATTCTTGATGATTAATAATTGATGATTGATGATTGATGATTGATGATTGATGATTGATGATTGATGATTGATGATTGATAATTGATGATTGATTATTGATGATTGATGATTGATGATTGATGATTGAGGATTGATGATTGATGATTGATGATTGATGATTGATGATTGATGATTGATGATTGATGATTGATGATTGTTGATTGATGATTGATGATTGATGATTGATGATTGATGATTGATGATTGATGATTGATGATTGATGATTGATGATTGATGGTTGATGATTGATGATTGATGATTGATGATTGATGATTGATGATTTATTATTGATGATTGATGATTGATGATTGATTATTGATGATTGATAATTGATGATTGATGATTGATGATTGATGATTGATGATTGATGATTGATGATTGATGATTGATGATTGATGATTGATGATTGACGATTGATGATTGATGTTTGATGATTGATGACTGATGATTGATGATTGATGATTGATGATTGATGATTGATGATGATGATTGATGATTGATGATTGATGATTGATGATTGATGATTGATGATTGATGATTGCTGATTGACGCTTGATGATTGATGATTGCTGACTGATTATTGATGATTGATGATTGATGATTGATGATTGATGATTGTTGATTGATGATTGATGGTTGATGATTGATGATTGATCATTGATCATTGATGATTGATTATTGATGATTGATGATTGATGATTGATGATTGATGATTGATGATTGATGATTGATGATTGATGATTGGTGATTGATTATTGATGATTGATAATTGATGATTGATGATTGATGATTGAGGATTGATGATTGATGATTGATGATTGAAGATTGATGATTGATGATTGATGATTGATGATTGATGATTGATGATTGATGAATGGTGATTGATGATTGATGATTGTTGATTGATGATTGATGATTGATGATTGATGATTGATGATTGATGATTGATGATTGATGATTGATGATTGATGATTGATGATTGATGATTGATGATTGATGATTGATGATTGATGATTGATGATTGATGATTGATGATTGATGATTGATGATTGATGATTGATGATTGATGATTGATGATTGATGATTGATGATTGATGATTGATGATTGATGATTGATGATTGATGATTGATGATTGATGATTGATGATTGATGATTGATGATTGATGATTGATTATTGATGATTGATGATTGATGATTGATGAGTCATGATTGATGATTGATTATTTATGATTGATAATTGATGATTGATGATTGATGATTGATGATTGATGATAGATGATAGATGATTGATGATTGATGATTGATGATAGATGATTGATGATTGATGATTGATGATTGATGATTGATGATTGATGATTGATGATTGATGATTGATGATTGATGATTGATGTTTGATGCTTGATTATTGATGATTAATGATTGATGATTGGTGCTTGATGATTGATGATTGATGATTGATGATTGATGATCAATGATTGATGATTGATGATTGATGATTGCTTATTGATGATTGATTATTGATGATTGATGACTGACGATTGCTGATTGATGATTGATGATTGATGGTTGATGATTGATGATTGATGATTGGTGATTGATGATTGATGATTGGTGATTGAGGATTGATGATTGATGATTGATGATTGATGATTGATGATTGAAGATAGATGATTGATGATTGATGATTGATGATTGATGATTGATGATTGGTGATTGGTGATTGATGATTGATGATTGATGATTGGTGATTGATGATTGATGAGTGATGATTGATAATTTATGATTGATGGTTGATCATTGATGACTGATCATTGATGATTGAAGATTGATGATTGATGATTGATGATTGATGATTGATGATTGATGATTGATGATTGATGATTGATGATTGATGATTGATGATTGATGAATGATGATTGACGATTGATGCTTGATGATTGATGATTGATGATTGCTGATTGATGCTTGATGATTGATGATTGATGATTAATGATTGATGATTGATTCTTGATGATTGATAATTGAGAATTGATGACTGGTGAAAAATAATTGATGATTGATGATTGATGATTAATAATTGACGATTCATTATTATAGTTTGATGATTATTGATTGATGATTGATGATTGATGATTGATGATTGATCATTGATGATTGATGATTGATGATTGATGATTGATGATTGATGATTGATGATTGATGATTGATGATTGATGATTGATGATTGTTGATTGGTGCTTGATGATTGATGCTTGATGATCGATGATTGATGATTGATGATTGATGATTGATGATTGATTATTGATGATTGATGATTGATGATTGATTATTGATGATTGATAATTGATGATTGATGATTGATGATTGATGATTGATGATTGATGATTGATGATTGATGATTGATGATTGACGATTGATGATTGATGTTTCATGATTGATGACTGATGATTGATGATTGATGATTGATGATTGATGATTGATGATTGATGATTTCTGATTGACGCTTGATGATTGATGATTGCTGACTGATTATTGATGATTGATGATTGATGATTGATGATTGATGATTGATGATTGATGATTGATGATTGTTGATTGATGATTGATGATTGATGATTGATGATTGATCATTGATGATTGATTATTGATGATTGATGATTGATGATTGATGATTGATGATTGATGATTGATGATTGATGATTGATGATTGATGATTGATGATTGATGATTGATGATCGATGATTGATAATTGATGATTGATGATTGATGATTGATGATTGATGATTGATGATTGATGATTGATGATTGAAGATTGATGATTGATGATTGATGATTGATGATTAATGATTGATGATTGATGATTGGTGATTGATGATTGATGATTGATGATTGTTGATTGATGATTGATGATTGATGATTGATGATTGATGATTGATGATTGATGATTGATGATTGATGATTGATGATTGATGATTGATGATTGATGATTGATGATTGATGATTGATGATTGATGATTGATGATTGATGATTGATGATTGATGATTGATGATTGATGATTGATGATTGATGATTGATGATTGATGATTGATGATTGATGATTGATGATTGATGATTGATGATTGATGATTGCTGATTGATGATTGATGATTGATGATTGATGATTGATGATTGATGATTGATGATTGATGATTGATGATTGATTATTGATGATTGATGATTGATGAGTCATGATTGATGATTGATTATTGATGATTGATAATTGATGATTGATGATTGATGATTGATGATTGATGATTGATGATTGATGATTGATGATTGATGATTGATGATTGATGATAGATGATTGATGATTGATGATTGATGATAGATGATTGATGATTGATGATTGATGATTGATGATTGATGATTGATGATTGATGATTGATGATTGATGATTGATGATTGATGATTGATGATTGATGATTGATGTTTGATGCTTGATTATTGATGATTAATGATTGATGATTGGTGCTTGATGATTGATGATTGATGATTGATGATTGATGATCAATGATTGATGATTGATGATTGATGATTGCTTATTGATGATTGATTATTGATGATTGATGACTGACGATTGCTGATAGATGATTGATGATTGATGGTTGATGATTGATGATTGACGATTGGTAATTGATGATTGATGATTGGTGATTGAGGATTGATGATTGATGATTGATGATTGATGATTGATGATTGATGATTGATGATTGATGATTGATGATTGATGATTGATGATTGATGAATGATGATTGACGATTGATGCTTGATGATTGATGATTGATGATTGCTGATTGATGCTTGATGATTGATAATTGATGATTGATTATTAATGATTGATGATTGATTCTTGATGATTGATAATTGAGAATTGATGACTGGTGAAAAATAATTGATGATTGATGATTGATGATTAATAATTGACGATTGATTATTATAGTTTGATGATTATTGATTGATGATTGATGATTGATGATTGATGATTGATGATTGATGATTGATGATTGATGATTGATGATTGATGATTAATGATTGACGATTGATGATTGTTGATTGGTGCTTGATGATTGACGCTTGATGATCGATGATTGATGATTGATGATTGATAATTTATGATTGATGTTTGGTCATTGATGACTGATCATTGATGATTGAAGATTGATGATTGATGATTGATGATTGATGATTGATGATTGATGATTGATGATTGATGATTGATGAATGATGATTGACGATTGATGCTTGATGATTGATGATTGATGATTGCTGATTGATGCTTGATGATTGATAATTGATGATTGATTATTAATGATTGATGATTGATTCTTGATGATTGATAATTGAGAATTGATGACTGGTGAAAAATAATTGATGATTGATGATTGATGATTAATAATTGACGATTGATTATTATAGTTTGATGATTATTGATTGATGATTGATGATTGATGATTGATGATTGATGATTGATGATTGATGATTGATGATTGATGATTGATGATTGATGATTGACGATTGATGATTGTTGATTGGTGCTTGATGATTGACGCTTGATGATCGATGATTGATGATTGATGATTGATTATTGATGATTGATGACTGACGATTGATGATTGATGATCGATGATTGATGATTGATGGTTGATGATTGATGATTGATGATTGGTGATTGATGATTGATGATTGATGATTGATAATTGATGATTGGTGATTGATGATTGATGATTGGTGATTGATGATTGATAATTTATGATTGATGGTTGATCATTGATGATTGATGATTGATGATTGAAGATAGATGATTGATGACTGACGATTGATGATTGACGATTGATGATTGATGATTCATGATTGATGATTGATGATTGGTGATTGATGTTTGATGCTTGGTTATTGATGCTTGATGATTGATAATCGATTATTGATGATTGATGATGGATGATTGCTGATTGATGATTGATGATTGATGATTGATGATAGATGAGTGATGATTGATGATTGATGATTGATGATTGATGATTGATGATTGATGATTGATGATTGATGATTGATGATTGATGATTGATGATTGATGGTTCATGATTGATGGTTGATGATTGATGATTGATGATTGGTGATTGATGATTGATGATTGATGATTGATGATTGATGATTGAGGGTTGATGATTGATGATTGAAGATTGATTATTGATGATTGATGATTGATGATTGGTGATTGGTGATTGATGATTGATGATTGGTGATTGATGATTGATGATTGCTAATTTATGATTGATGGTTGCTCATTGATGATTGATGATTGATGATTGAAGATAGATGATTGATGACTGACGATTGATGATTGACGATTGATGATTGATGATTCATGATTGATGATTGATGATTGATGATTGGTGATTGATGTTTGATGCTTAGTGATTGATGCTTGATGATTGATAATCGATGACTGATGATTGATGATGGATGATTGCTGATTGATGCTTGATGATAGATGAGTGATGATTGATGATTGATGATTTATGATTGATGATTGATGATTGATGATTCATGATTGATGATTGATGCTTGATGATTGATCATTGATGATTGATCATTGATGATTGATGATTGATGATTGGTGATTGATGATTGATTATTGACGATTGATGATTGATAATTGATGATTGATGATTGATGATTGATGTTTGATTCTTGATTATTTATGATTAATGATTCATGATTGGTGATTGATGATTGATGATTGATGATTGATGGTTGATGATTGATGATTGATGATTGATGATTGATGGTTGATGATTGATGATTGGTGATTGATGATTGATGATTGATGATTGATGATTGATGATTGATGATTGATGATTGATGATTGATGATTGATGATTGATGATTGATGATTGATGATTGATGATTGATGATTGATGATTGATGATTGATGATTGATGATTGATGATTGATGATTGATGATTGATGATTGATGTTTGATGCTTGGTGATTGATGCTTGATGATTGATAATCGATGATTGATGATTGATGATGGATGATTGCTGATTGATGATTGATGATTGATGATTAATGATTGATGATAGATGCGTGATGATTGATGATTGATGATTGATGATTGATGATTGATGACTGATGATTGATGATTGATGATTGATGATTGATGATTGATGATTGATGATTGATGATTGATGATTGATGATTGATGATTGATGATTGATGATTGATGATTCATGATTGATGATTGATGATTGATGCTTGATGATTGATTATTGATGATTGATGATTGATGATTGATGATTGATGATTGATGATTGATGATTGATGATTGATGATTGATGATTGATGATTGATGATTGATGATTGGTGATTGATGATTGATGATTGCTGGTTGATGATTGAAGATGGATGATTGATGATTGATGATTGATGTTTGATGATTGATGATTGATGATTGATGATTGATGATTGATGATTGATGATTGATGATTGATGATTGATGATTGATGATTGATGATTGATGATTGATGATTGATGATTGATGATTGATGATTGATGATTGATGATTGATGATTGATGATTGATGATTGATGATTGATGATTGATGATTGATGATTGATGATTGATGATTGATGATTGATTCTTGATGATTGATAATTGAGAATTGATGACTGGTGAAAAATAATTGATGATTGATGATTGATGATTAATAATTGACGATTGATTATTATAGTTTGATGATTATTGAATGATGATTGATGATTGATGATTGATGATTGATGATTGATGATTGATGATTGATGATTGATGATTGATGATTGATGATTGATGATTGATGATTGATGGTTGATGATTGTTGATTGGTGCTTGATGATCGATGCTTGATGATCGATGATTGATGATTGATGATTGATTATTGATGATTGATGACTGAGGATTGATGATTGATGATCGATGATTGATGGTTGATGATTGATGATTGATGATTGGTGATTGATGATTGATGATTGATGATTGATGATTTATGATTGAGGGTTGATGATTGGTGATTGGTGATTGATGATTGGTGATTGATGATTGATGATTGATGACTGACGATTGATGATTGATGATCGATGATTGATGATTGATGGTTGATGATTGATGATTGATGATTGGTGATTGATGATTGATGATTGATGATTGATGATTGATGATTGTTGATTGGTGCTTGATGATTGATGCTTGATGATCGATGATTGATGATTGATGATTGATGATTGATGATTGATTATTGATGATTGATGACTGACGATTGATGATTGATGATCGATGATTGGTGATTGATGGTTGATGATTGATGATTGATGATTGGTGATTGATGATTGATGATTGATGATTGATAATTGATGATTGAGGGTTGATGATTGATGATTGATGGCTGATGATTGATGATTGATGATTGATGATTGATGATTGATGATTGATGATTGATGAGTGATGATTGATGATTGATGATTGATGATTGATGATTCATGATTCATGATTGATGATTGATGCTTGATGATTGATTATTGATGATTGATGATTGATGATTGATGATTGATGATTGATGATTGATGATTGATGATTGATGATTGGTGATTGATGATTGATGATTGCTGGTTGATGATTGAAGATGGATGATTGATGATTGATGATTGATGATTGATGTTTGATGATTGATGATTGATGATTGATGATTGATGATTGATGATTGATGATTGATGATTGATGATTGATGATTGATGATTGATGATTGATGATTGATGATTGATGATTGATGATTGATGATTGATGATTGATGATTGATGATTGATGATTGATGATTGATTCTTGATGATTGATAATTGAGAATTGATGACTGGTGAAAAATAATTGATGATTGATGATTGATGATTAATAATTGACGATTAATTATTATAGTTTGATGATTATTGATTGATGATTGATGATTGATGATTGATGATTGATGATTGATGATTGATGATTGATGATTGATGATTGATGATTGAAGATTAATGATTGATGATTGATGATTGATGATTGATGATTGATGATTGATGATTGATGATTGATGATTGATGATTGATGATTGATGATTGATGATTGATGATTGATGATTGATGATTGATGGTTGATGATTGATGATTGGTGCTTGATGATCGATGCTTGATGATCGATGATTGATGATTGATGATTGATTATTGATGATTGATGACTGACGATTGATGATTGATGATCGATGATTGATGGTTGATGATTGATGATTGATGATTGGTGATTGATGATTGATGATTGATGATTGATGATTTATGATTGAGGGTTGATGATTGATGATTGATGATTTAAGATAGATGATTGATGATTGATGATTGATGATCGATGATTGATGATTGATGATTGATGATTGATGATTGGTGATTGGTGATTGATGATTGGTGATTGATGATTGATGATTGATAATTTATGATTGATGGTTGATCATTGATGATTGATGATTGATGGTTGAAGATAGATGATTGATGACTGACGATTGATGATTGACGATTGATGATTGATGATTCATGATTGATGATTGATGATTGGTGATTGATGTTTGATGCTTGGTGATTGATGCTTGATGATTGATAATCGATGATTGATGATGGATGATTGCTGATTGATGATTGATGATTGATGATAGATGAGTGATGATTGATGATTGATGATTGATGATTGATGATTGATGGTTCATGATTGATGATTGATGCTTGATGATAGTTGAGTGATGATTGATGATTGATGATTGATGATTGATGATTGATGATTAATAATTGACGATTGATTATTATAGTTTGATGATTGTTGATTGATGATTGATGATTGATGATTGATGATTGATGATTGATGATTGATGATTGATGATTGATGATTGATGATTGATGATTGATGATTGATGATTGATGATTGATGATTGATGATTGATGATTGTTGATTGGTGCTTGATGATTGATGCTTGATGATCGATGATTGATGATTGATGATTGATGATTGATTATTGATGATTGATGACTGAAGATTGATGATTGATGATCGATGATTGATGATTGATGGTTGATGATTGATGATTGATGATTGATGATTGGTGATTGATGATTGATGATTGATGATTGATAATTGATGATTGAGGGTTGATGATTGATGATTGATGATTGGAGATTGCTTATTGATGATTGATGATTGATGATTTGTGATTGGTGATTGATGATTGATGATTGGTGATTGATGATTGATGATTGATAATTTATGATTGATGGTTGATCATTGATGATTGATGATTGATGATTGAAGATAGATGATTGATGACTGACGATTGATGATTGACGATTGATGATTGATGATTCATGATTGATGATTGATGATTGGTGATTGATGTTTGATGCTTGGTGATTGATGCTTGATGATTGATAATCGATGATTGATGATTGATGATGGATGATTGCTGATTGATGATTGATGATTGATGATAGATGAGTGATGATTGATGATTGATGATTGATGATTGATGATTGATGATTGATGATTGATGATTGATGGTTCATGATTGATGATTGGTGCTTGATGATCGATGCTTGATGATCGATGATTGATGATTGATGATTGATTATTGATGATTGATGACTGACGATTGATGATTGATGATCGATGATTGATGGTTGATGATTGATGATTGATAATTGGTGATTGATGATTGATGATTGATGATTGATGATTTATGATTGAGGGTTGATGATTGATGATTGATGATTGAAGATAGATGATTGATGATTGATGATTGATGATTGATGATTGATGATTGATGATTGATGATTGATGATTGGTGATTGGTGATTGATGATTGGTGATTGATGATTGATGATTGATAATTTATGATTGATGGTTGATCATTGATGATTGATGATTGATGATTGAAGATAGATGATTGATGACTGACGGTTGATGATTGACGATTGATGATTGATGATTCATGATTGATGATTGATGATTGGTGATTGATGTTTGATGCTTGGTGATTGATGCTTGATGATTGATAATCGATGATTGATGATGGATGATTGCTGATTGAGGATTGATGATTGATGATAGATGAGTGATGATTGATGATTGATGATTGATGATTGATGATTGATGATTGATGGTTCATGATTGATGATTGATGCTTGATGATAGTTGAGTGATGATTGATGATTGATGATTGATGATTGATGATTAATAATTGACGATTGATTATTATAGTTTGATGATTATTGATTGATGATTGATGATTGATGATTGATGATTGATGATTGATGATTGATGATTGATGATTGTTGATTGGTGCTTGATGATTGATGCTTGATGATCGATGATTGATGATTGATGATTGATGATTGATGATTGATGATTGATTATTGATGATTGATGACTGACGATTGATGATTGATGATCGATGATTGATGGTTGATGATTGATGATTGATGATTGGTGATTGATGATTGATGATTGATGATTGATAATTGATGATTGAGGGTTGATGATTGATGATTGATGATTGGAGATTGCTTATTGATGATTGATGATTGATGATTGGTGATTGGTGATTGATGATTGATGATTGGTGATTGATGATTGATGATTGATAATTTATGATTGATGGTTGATCATTGATGATTGATGATTGATGATTGAATATAGATGATTGATGACTGACGATTGATGATTGACGATTGATGATTGATGATTCATGATTGATGATTGATGATTGGTGATTAATGTTTGATGCTTGGTGATTGATGCTTGATGATTGATAATCGATGATTGATGATTGATGATGGATGATTGCTGATTGATGATTGATGATTGATGATAGATGAGTGATGATTGATGATTGATGATTGATGATTGATGATTGATGGTTCATGATTGATGGTTGATGATTGATGATTGATGATTGGTGATTGATGATTGATGATTGATGATTGATGATTGATGATTGAGGGTTGATGATTGATGATTGAGATTGAAGATTGATTATTGATGATTGATGATTGATGATTGATGATTGGTGATTGGTGATTGATGAATGATGATTGGTGATTGATGATTGATGATTGATGATTGCTAATTTATGATTGATGGTTGATCATTGATGATTGATGATTGATGATTGAAGATAGATGATTGATGACTGACGATTGATGATTGACGATTGATGATTGATGATTCATGATTGATGATTGATGATTGGTGATTGATGTTTGATGCTTGGTGATTGATGCTTGATGATTGATAATCGATGATTGATGATTGATGATGGATGATTGCTGATTGATGCTTGATGATAGATGAGTGATGATTGATGATTGATGATTGATGATTGATGATTGATGATTGATGATTGATGATTGATGATTGATGATTCATGATTGATGATTGATGATTGATCATTGATGATTGATCATTGATGATTGATGATTGATGATTGGTGATTGATTATTGATTATTGATGATTGATGATTGATAATTGATGATTGATGATTGATGTTTGATGCTTGATTATTTATGATTAATGATTCATGATTGGTGATTGATGATTGATGATTGATGGTTGATGATTGATGATTGATGATTGATGATTGATGGTTGATGATTGATGATTGATGATTGATGATTGATGATTGATGATTGATGATTGATGATTGATGATTGATGATTGATGATTGATGATTGATGATTGATGATTGATGATTGATGATTGATGATTGATGATTGATGATTGATGATTGATGATTGATGATTGATGATTGATGATTGATGATTGATGATTGATGATTGATGATTGATAATTGATGATTGATGTTTGATGCTTGGTGATTGATGCTTGATGATTGATAATCGATGATTGATGATTGATGATGGATGATTGCTGATTGATGATTGATGATTGATGATTGATGATTGATGATAGATGCGTGATGATTGAGGATTGATGATTGATGATTGATGATTGATGACTGATGATTGATGATTGATGATTGATGATTGATGATTGATGATTGATGATTGATGATTGATGATTGATGATTGATGATTGATGATTGATGATTGATGATTGATGATTGATGATTCATGATTCATGATTCATGATTGATGCTTGATGATTGATTATTGATGATTGATGATTGATGATTGATGATTGATGATTGATGATTGATGATTGCTGATTGATGATTGATGATTGATGATTGATGATTGATGATTGATGATTGGTGATTGATGATTGATGATTGCTGGTTGATGATTGAAGATGGATGATTGATGATTGATGATTGATGATTGATGTTTGATGATTGATGATTGATGATTGATGATTGATGATTGATGATTGATGATTGATGATTGATGATTGATGATTGATGATTGATGATTGATGATTGATGATTGATGATTGATGATTGATGATTGATGATTGATGATTGATGATTGATGATTGATGATTGATGATTGATGATTGATGATTGATTCTTGATGATTGATAATTGAGAATTGATGACTGGTGAAAAATAATTGATGATTGATGATTGATGATTAATAATTGACGATTGATTATTATAGTTTGATGATTATTGATTGATGATTGATGATTGATGATTGATGATTGATGATTGATGATTGATGATTGATGATTGATGATTGATGATTGATGATTGATGGTTGATGATTGTTGATTGGTGCTTGATGATCGATGCTTGATGATCGATGATTGATGATTGATGATTGATTATTGATGATTGATGACTGACGATTGATGATCGATGATTGATGGTTGATGATCGATGATTGATGATTGGTGATTGATGATTGATGATTGATGATTGATGATTTATGATTGAGGGTTGATGATTGTTGATTGATGATTGAAGATAGATGATTGATGATTGATGATTGATGATTGATGATTGATGATTGATGATTGATGATTGATGATTGATGATTGGTGATTGGTGATTGATGATTGGTGATTGATGATTGATGATTGATGATTGATAATTTATGATTGATGGTTGATCATTGATGATTGATGATTGATGATTGAAGATAGATGATTGATGACTGACGATTGATGATTGACGATTGATGATTGATGATTCATGATTGATGATTGATGATTGGTGATTGATGTTTGATGCTTGGTGATTGATGCTTGATGATTGATAATCGATGATTGATGATGGATGATTGCTGATTGATGATTGATGATTGATGATAGATGAGTGATGATTGATGATTGATGATTGATGATTGATGATTGATGATTGATGGTTCATGATTGATGATTGATGCTTGATGATAGTTGAGTGATGATTGATGATTGATGATTGGTGATTGATGATTGATTATTGATGATTGATGATTGATAATTGATGATTGATGATTGATGTTTGATGCTTGATTATTTATGATTAATGATTCATGATTGGTGATTGATGATTGATGATTGATGATTGCTGGTTGATGATTGAAGATGGATGATTGATGATTGATGATTGATGATTGGTGATTGATGATTGATTATTGATGATTGATGTTTGATAATTGATGATTGATGATTGATGATTGATGTTTGATGCTTGATTATTTATGATTAATGATTCATGATTGGTGATTGATGATTGATGATTGATGATTGATGATTGATGATTGATGACTGATGATTGATGATTGATGATTGATGATTGATTATTGATGATTGGTGATTGATGGTTGATTATTGATGATTGATAATTGATGATTGATGATTGATGATTGATGATTGATGATTGATGATTGATGATTCATGATTCAGGATTCATGATTGATGATTGATTATTGATGTTTGATGATTGATGATTGATGATTGATGATTGATGATTGATGATTGATGATTGATGATTGATGATTGATGATTGATGATTGATGATTGATTATTGATGATTGTTGATTGATGATTGATGATTGATGATTGCTGATTGACGCTTGATGATTGATGATTGATAATTGATGATTGATGACTGATGATTGATGATTGATGATTGATGATTGATTATTGATGATTGATGATTGATGGTTGATTATTGATGATTGATAATTGATGATTGATGATTGATGATTGATGATTGATGATTGATGATTGATGATTCATGATTCATGATTCATGATTGATGATTGATGCTTGATGATTGATTATTGATGTTTGATGATTGATGATTGATGATTGATGATTGATGATTGATGATTGATGATTGATGATTGATGATTGATGATTGATGGTTGATGATTGAAGACTGATGATTGATGATTGATGATAATGATTGATAATGATTGATGATTGATGATTGATGATTGATGATTGATGAATGACGATTGATGATTGATGATTGATGATTCATGATTCATGATTCATGATTGATGATTGATGATTGATGATTGATGATTGATGATTGATGATTGATGATTGAAGATGGATGATTGATGATTGATGCTTGATGATTGGTGATTGATGATTGATTATTGATGATTGATGATTGATAATTGATGATTGATGATTGATGATTGATGTTTGATGCTTGATTATTTATGATTAATGATTCATGAGTGGTGATTGATGATTGATGATTGATGATTGATGATTGATAATTGATGATTGATGATTGATGTTTGATGCTTGATTATTTATGATTAATGATTCATGATTGGTGATTGATGATTGATGATTGATGATTGCTGGTTGATGATTGAAGATGGATGATTGATGATTGATGATTGATGATTGGTGATTGATGATTGATTATTGATGATTGATGATTGATAATTGATGATTGATGATTGATGATTGATTTTTGATGCTTGATTATTTATGATTAATGATTCATGATTGGTGATTGATGATTGATGATTGATGATTGATGATTGATGATTGATGATTGATGACTGATGATTGATGATTGATGATTGATGATTGATTATTGATGATTGATGATTGATGGTTGATTATTGATGATTGATAATTGATGATTGATGATTGATGATTGATGATTGATGATTGATGATTGATGATTGATGATTCATGATTCAGGATTCATGATTGATGATTGATTATTGATGTTTGATGATTGATGATTGATGATTGATGATTGATGATTGATGATTGATGATTGATGATTGATTATTGATGATTGTTGATTGATGATTGATGATTGATGATTGCTGATTGACGCTTGATGATTGATGATTGATAATTGATGATTGATGACTGATGATTGATGATTGATGATTGATGATTGATTATTGATGATTGATGATTGATGGTTGATTATTGATGATTGATAATTGATGATTGATGATTGATGATTGATGATTGATGATTGATGATTGATGATTGATGATTGATGATTGATGATTGATGATTGATGATTGATGATTGATGATTGATCATTGATGATTGATGATTGATGATTGATTATTGATGATTAATGATTGATGATTGATGATTGATTTTTTATGTTTGATGATTGATGATTGATGATTAATGATTGATGATTGTTTATTTATGATTGGTGATTGATGATTGATGATTGATGGTTGATGATTGAAGACTGATGATTGATGATTGATAATTAATGATTGATGATTGATGATTGATGATTGATGATTGACGATTGATGATTGATGATTAATGATTCACGATTCATGATTGATGATTGATGATTGATGATTGATGATTGATGATTGATGATTGATGATTGATGATTGATGATTGACGATTGATGATTGATGATTGATGATTGATGATTGATGATTGATGATTGATGATTGGTGATTGATGATTGATGATTGATGATTGATGGTTGATGATTGATGATTGATGATTGATGATTGATGATTGATGATTGATGATTGATGATTGATGATTGATGATTGATGATTGATGATTGATGATTGATGATTGATGATTGATGATTGATGATTGATGATTGATGATTGATGATTGATGATTGATGATTGATGATTGATGATTGATGATTGATGATTGATGATTGATGATTGATGTTTGATGCTTGGTGATTGATGCTTGATGATTGATAATCGATGATTGATGATTGATGATGGATGATTGCTGATTGATGATTGATGATTGATGATTGATGATAGATGCGTGATGATTGAGGATTGATGATTGATGATTGATGATTGATGACTGATGATTGATGATTGATGATTGATGATTGATGATTGATGATTGATGATTGATGATTGATGATTGATGATTGATGATTGATGATTGATGATTGATGATTGATGATTGATGATTGATGATTGATGATTGATGATTGATGATTGATGATTGATGATTCATGATTCATGATTCATGATTCATGATTGATGCTTGATGATTGATTATTGATGATTGATGATTGATGATTGATGATTGATGATTGATGATTGATGATTGCTGATTGATGATTGATGATTGATGATTGATGATTGATGATTGGTGATTGATGATTGATGATTGCTGGTTGATGATTGAAGATGGATGATTGATGATTGATGATTGATGATTGATGTTTGATGATTGATGATTGATGATTGATGATTGATGATTGATGATTGATGATTGATGATTGATGATTGATGATTGATGATTGATGATTGATGATTGATGATTGATGATTGATGATTGATGATTGATGATTGATGATTGATGATTGATGATTGATGATTGATGATTGATGATTGATGATTGATTCTTGATGATTGATAATTGAGAATTGATGACTGGTGAAAAATAATTGATGATTGATGATTGATGATTAATAATTGACGATTGATTATTATAGTTTGATGATTATTGATTGATGATTGATGATTGATGATTGATGATTGATGATTGATGATTGATGATTGATGATTGATGATTGATGATTGATGATTGATGATTGATGATTGATGATTGATGATTGATGATTGATGATTGATGATTGATGATTGATGATTGATGATTGATGATTGATGATTGATGATTGATGATTGATGATTCATGATTCATGATTCATGATTGATGATTGATGCTTGATGATTGATCATTAATGATTGATGATTGATGATTGGTGATTGATGATTGATTATTGATGATTGATGATTGGTGATTGATGATTGATGATTGATGATTGCTGGTTGATGATTGAAGATGGATGATTGATGATTGATGATTGGTGATTGATGATTGATTATTGATGATTGATGATTGATAATTGATGATTGATGATTGATGATTGATGTTTGATGCTTGATTATTTATGATTAATGATTCATGAGTGGTGATTGATGATTGATGATTGATGATTGATGATTGATGATTGATGATTGATGACTGATGATTGATGATTGATGATTGATGATTGATTATTGATGATTGATGATTGATGGTTGATTATTGATGATTGATAATTGATGATTGATGATTGATGATTGATGATTGATGATTCATGATTCAGGATTCATGATTGATGATTGATTATTGATATTTGATGATTGATGATTGATGATTGATGATTGATGATTGATGATTGATGATTGATGATTGATGATTGATTATTGATGATTGTTGATTGATGATTGATGATTGATGATTGCTGATTGACGCTTGATGATTGATGATTGATAATTGATGATTGATGACTGATGATTGATGATTGATGATTGATGATTGATGATTGATTATTGATTATTGATGATTGATGATTGATGGTTGATTATTGATGATTGATAATTGATGATTGATGATTGATGATTGATGATTGATGATTGATGATTGATGATTGATGATTGATGATTGATGATTCATGATTCATGATTCATGATTGATGATTGATGCTTGATGATTGATTATTGATGTTTGATGATTGATGATTGATGATTGATGATTGATGATTGATGATTGATGATTGATGATTGATGATTGATGATTGATGATTGATAATTGATGATTGATGGTTGATGATTGAAGACTGATGATTGATGATTGATGATTAATGATTGATGATTGATGATTGATGATTGATGATTGATGAATGACGATTGATGATCGATGATTGATGATTCATGATTCATGATTCATGATTGATGATTGATGATTGATGATTGATGATTGATGATTGATGATTGATGATTGATGATTGATGATTGATGATTGATGATTGATGATTGATGATTGATGATTGATGATTGATGATTGTTGATTGATGATTGATGATTGATGATTGATGATTGATGATTGATGATTGATTATTGATGATTGATGATTGATGATTGATGATTGATGATTGATGATTGATGATTGATGATTGATGATTGATGATTGATGATTGATGATTGATGATTGATGATTGATGATTGATGATTCATGATTGATGATTGATGCTTGATGATTGATTATTGATGTTTGATGATTGATGATTGATGATTCATGATTCATGATTCATGATTCATGATTCATGATTGATGATTGATGATTGATGATTGATGATTGATGATTGATGATTGATGATTGATGATTGATGATTGATTATTGATGATTGTTGATTGATGATTGATGATTGATGATTGATGATTGACGCTTGATGATTGATGATTGATAATTGATGATTGATGATTGATGATTGATGATTGATGATTGATGATTGATGATTGATGATTGATGATTGATGATTGATGATTGATGATTGATGATTGATAATTGATAATTGATGATTGATGATTGATGATTGATGATTGATGATTGATGATTGATGATTGATGATTGATGATTGATGATTGATGATTGATGATTGATGATTGATGATTGGTGATTGATGATTGATGCTTGATTATTCATGATTAATGATTAATGAGTGGTGATTGATGATTGATGATTGATAATTGATGATTGATGATTGATAATTGATGATTGATGATTGATGATTGATGATTGATGATTGATGATTGATGATTATTGATTGATGCTTGATGATTGATTATTGATGTTTGATGATTGATGATTGATGATTGATGATTGGTGATTGATGATTGATGATTGATGATTGCTGGTTGATGATTGTAGATTGATGATTAATGATTGATGATTGATGTTTGGTGATTGATGATTGATGATTGATGATTGATGATTGATGATTGATGATTGATGATTGATGATTGATGATTGATGATTGATCATTGATGATTGATGATTGATGATTGATGATTGATGATTGATGATTGATTATTGATGATTAATGATTGATGATTGATGATTGATTATTGATGTTTGATGATTGATGATTGATGATTAATGATTGATGATTGTTTATTTATGATTGGTGATTGATGATTGATGATTGATGGTTGATGATTGAAGACTGATGATTGATGATTGATGATTAATGATTGATGATTGATGATTGATGATTGATGATTGATGATTGATGATTGATGATTGACGATTGATGATTGATGATTGATGCTTCATGATTCATGATTCATGATTGATGATTGATGATTGATGATTGATGATTGATGATTGATGATTGATGATTGATGATTGATGATTAATGATTGATGATTCGTGATTGATGATTGATGATTGCTGGTTGATAATTGAAGATGGATGATTGATGATTCATGATTGATGATTGATGTTTGATGACTGATGATTGATGATTGATGATTGATGATTGATGATTGATGATTGATGATTGATGATTGATGATTGATGATTGATGATTGATGATTGATTATTGATGATTGTTGATTGATGATTGATGATTGATGATTGATGATTGCTGATTGACGCTTGATGATTGATGATTGATAATTGATGATTGATGATTGATAATTGATGATTGATGATTGATGATTGATGATTGATAATTGATGATTGATGATTGATGATTGATGATTGATGATTGATGATTGATGATTGATGATTGATGATTGATGATTGATGATTGATGATTGGTGATTGATGATTGATGCTTGATTATTCATGATTAATGATTAATGATTGGTGATTGATGATTGATGATTGATGATTGATGATTGATGATTGATAATTGATGATTGATGATTGATGATTGATGATTGATGATTGATGATTGATGATTATTGATTGTTGCTTGATGATTGCTGGTTGATGATTGAAGATTGATGATTAATGATTGATGATTGATGATTGATGTTTGGTGATTGATGATTGATGATTGATGATTGATGATTGATGATTGATGATTGATGATTGATGATTGATGATTGATGATTGATGATTGATGATTGATGATTGATGATTGATGATTGATGATTGATGATTGATGATTGATGATTGATGATTGATGATTGATCATTGATGATTGATGATTGATGATTGATTATTGATGATTAATGATTGATGATTGATGATTGATTTTTTATGTTTGATGATTGATGATTGATGATTGATGATTAATGATTGATGATTGTTTATTTATGATTGGTGATTGATGATTGATGATTGATGGTTGATGATTGAAGACTGATGATTGATGATTGATAATTAATGATTGATGATTGATGATTGATGATTGATGATTGACGATTGATGATTGATGATTAATGATTCATGATTCATGATTCATGATTGATGATTGATGATTGATGATTGATGATTGATGATTGATGATTGATGATTGATGATTGATGATTGATGATTGATGATTGATGATTGATGATTGATGATTGATGATTGATGATTGATGATTGATGATTGGTGATTGATGATTGATGATTGATGATTGATGATTGAAGATTGATGATTGATGATTGATGATTGATGATTGATGATTGATTATTGATGATTGATGATTGATGGTTGATTATTGATGATTGATAATTGATGATTGATGATTGATGATTAATGATTGATGATTGATGATTGATGATTGATGATTGATGATTGATGATTGATGATTGATGATTGATGATTGATGATTGATGATTGATGATTGATTATTGATGATTGATGATTGATGATTGATGATTGATGATTGATGATAGATGATTGACGATTGATGATTGATGTTTGATGATTGATGACTGATGATTGATGATTGATGATTGATGATTGATGATTGATGATTGATGATTGATGATTGATGATTGATGATTGATGATTGATGATTGATGATTGATGATTGATGATTGATGATTGCTGATTGACGCTTGATGATTGATGATTGCTGACTGATTATTGATGATTGATGATTGATGATTGATGATTGTTGATTGATGATTGATGATTGATGATTGATGATTGCTGATTGATGATTGATGATTGATGATTGATTATTGATGATTGATGATTGATGATTGATGATTGATAATTGTTGATTGATGATTGATGATTGATGATTGATTCTTGATGATTGATAATTGATGATTGATGATTGATGATTGATGATTGATGATTGATGATTGATGATTGGTGATTGATGATTGATGCTTGATTATTCATGATTAATGATTAATGAGTGGTGATTGATGATTGATGATTGATGATTGATGATTGATGATTGATGATTGTTGATTGATGGTTGATGATTGATGATTGATGATTGATGATTGATGATTGATGATTGATGATTGATGATTGATGATTGATGATTGATGATTGATGATTGATGATTGATGATTGATGATTGATGATTGATGATTGATGATTGATGATTGATGATTGATGATTGATGATTGATGATTGATGATTGATGATTGATGATTGATAATTGATTATTGATGATTGATGATTGATGATTGATTATTGATGATAAATAATTGATGATTGATGATTGATGATTGATGATTGATGATTGATGATTGATGATTGATGATTGACGATTGATGATTGATGTTTGATGATTGATGACTGAAGATTGATGATTGATGATTGATGATTGATGATTGATGATTGCTGATTGACGCTTGATGATTGATGATTGCTGACTTATTATTGATGATTGATGATTGATGATTGATGATTGATGATTGTTGATTGATGATTGATGATTGATGATTGATGATTGATGATTGATGATTGATTATTGATGATTGATGATTGATGATTGATGATTGATGATTGATGATTGATGATTGATGATTGATGATTGATGATTGATTATTGATGATTGATAATTGATGATTGATGATTGATGATTGATGATTGATGATTGATGATTGATGATTGATGATTGATGGTTGATGATTGATGATTGATGATTGATGATTGATGATTGATGATTGATGATTGATGATTGATGATTGATGATTGATGATTGATGATAGATGATTGATGATTGATGATAGATGATTGATGATTGATGATTGATGATTGATGATTGATGATTGATGATTGATGATTGATGATTGATGATTGATGATTGATGATTGATGATTGATGATTGATGATTGATGATTGATGATTGATGATTGATGATTGATGATTGATGATTGATGATTGATGATTGATGATTGATTATTGATGATTGATGATTGATGATTGATTATTGATGATTGATGATTGATGAGTCATGATTGATGATTGATTATTGATGATTGATAATTGATGATTGATGATTGATGATTGATGAATGGTGAGTCATGATTGATGATAGATGATTGATGATTGATGATTGATGATTGATGATTGTTGATTGGTGATTGATGATTGATGATTGATGATTGATGATTGATGATTGATGATTGATGATTGATGATTGATGATTGATGATTGATGATTGATGATTGATGATTGATGATTGATGATTGATGATTGATGATTGATGATTGATGATTGATGATTGATGATTGATGATTAATGATTGATGATTGATGATTGATGATTGATGATTGATTATTGATGTTTGATGCTTGATTATTGATGATTAATGATTGATGATTGGTGCTTGATGATTGATGATTGATGATTGATGATTGATGACTGACGATTGATGATTGATGATTGATGATTGATAGTTGATGGTTGATGATTGATGATTGATGATTGGTGATTGATGATTGATGATTGATGATTGATGATTGATGATTGATGATTGATGATTGATGATTGATGATTGATGATTGATGATTGATGATTGATGATTGATGATTGAAGATAGATGATTGATGATTGATGATTGATGATTGGTGATTGGTGATTGATGATTGATGATTGGTGATTGATGATTGATGATTGATAATTTATGATTGATGGTTGATCATTGATGATTGATTATTGATGATTGAAGATTGATGATTGATGATTGATGATTGATGATTGATGATTGATGATTGATGTTTGATGATTGATGATTGACGATTGATGATTGATGATTGATGATTGATGATTGATGATTGCTGATTGATGCTTGATGATTGATAATTAATGATTGATGATTAATGATTGATGATTGATTCTTGATGATTGATAATTGAGAATTGATGACTGGTGAAAAATAATTGATGATTGATGATTGATGATTAATAATTGACGATTGATTATTATAGTTTGATGATTATTGATTGATGATTGATGATTGATGATTGATGATTGATAATTGATGATTGATGATTGATGATTGATGATTGATGATTGATGATTGATGATTGATAATTGATGATTGATGATTGATGATTGATGATTGATGATTGATGATTGATGATTGATGATTGATGATTGATGATTGATGATTGTTGATTGGTGCTTGATGAATGATGCTTGATGATCGATGATTGATGATTGATGATTGATGATTGCTTATTGATGATTGATTATTGAAGATTGATGACTGACGATTGATGATTGATGATTGATGATTGATGGTTGATGATTGATGATTGATGATTGGTGATTGATGATTGATGATTGATGATTGATGATTGAGGGTTGATGATTGATGATTGAGGATTGAAGATAGATGATTGATGATTGATGATTGATGATTGATGATTGATGATTGGTGATTGGGGATTGATGATTGATGATTGATGATTGGTGATTGATGATTGATGATTGATAATTTATGATTGATGGTTGATCATTGATGATTGATCATTGATGATTGAAGATTGATGATTGATGATTGATGATTGATGATTGATGATTGATGATTGATGATTGATGATTGATGATTGATGATTGTTGATTGGTGCTTGATGAATGATGCTTGATGATCGATGATTGATGATTGATGATTGATGATTGATGATTGCTTATTGATGATTGATTATTGAAGATTGATGACTGACGATTGATGATTGATGATTGATGATTGATGGTTGATGATTGATGATTGATGATTGGTGATTGATGATTGATGATTGATGATTGATGATTGATGATTGATGGTTGATGATTGATGATTGATGATTGATGATTGATGATTGATGATTGATGATTGATGATTGATAATTGATGATTGATGATTGATGATTGATGATTGATGATTGATGATTGATGATTGATGATTGATGATTGATGATTGATGATTGATGATTGTTGATTGGTGCTTGATGAATGATGCTTGATGATCGATGATTGATGATTGATGATTGATGATTGCTTATTGATGATTGATTATTGAAGATTGATGACTGACGATTGATGATTGATGATTGATGATTGATGGTTGATGATTGATGATTGATGATTGGTGATTGATGATTGATGATTGATGATTGATGATTGAGGGTTGATGATTGATGATTGAGGATTGAAGATAGATGATTGATGATTGATGATTGATGATTGATGATTGATGATTGATGATTGATGATTGGTGATTGGGGATTGATGATTGATGATTGATGATTGGTGATTGATGATTGATGATTGATAATTTATGATTGATGGTTGATCATTGATGATTGATCATTGATGATTGAAGATTGATGATTGATGATTGATGATTGATGATTGATGATTGATGATTGATGATTGATGATTGATGATTGATGATTGATGATTGACGATTGATGATTGAACTTTGATGATTGATGATTTCTGATTGATGCTTGATGATTGATAATTGATGACTGATGATTAATGATTGATGATTGATTCTTGATGATTGATAATTGAGAATTGATGACTGGTGAAAAATAATTGATGATTGATGATTGATGATCAATAATTGACGATTGATTATTATAGTTTGATGATTATTGATTGATGCTTGATAATTGATGATTGATGATTGACGATTATTGATTGATGATTGGTGATTGATGATTGATGATTGATGATTGATGATTGATGATCGATGATTGATGATTGATGATTGATGATTAATGATTTATGATTGATTATTGATTATAGATTATTGTTGATTTATGTTTGATGATTGATGTTTGATGATTGATGATTGATAATTGATGATTGATGATTGATGGTTGATGATTGATGATTGATGATTGATGATTGATGATTGATGGTTTTTTATTGATGACTGGTGATTGATAATTGATGATTGATGATTGATGATTGATAATTGATGATTGATGATTGACGATTGATGATTGATGATTGATGATTGATGATTGATTATTGATGATTGATGATTGATAATTGATGATTGATGATTAATGATCGATGATTGATGATTGATGATTGATGATTTATGATTTATGATTTATGATTGATGATTGATGGTTGATGATTGATGATTGGTGATTGATGATTGATTATTGATGATTGATGATTGATAATTGATGATTGATGATTGATGTTTGATGCTTGATTATTTATGATTAATGATTGATGATTGGTGATTGATGATTCATGATTGATGATTGATGATTGATGGTTGATGTTTGATGATTGATGATTGATGATTGATGAATGATGATTGATGATTGATGATTGATGATTGATGATTGATGATTGATGATTGATGATTGATGATTGATGATTGATGATTGATGATTGATGATTGATGATTGATGATTGATGATTGATGATTGATGATTGATGATTGATGATTGATGATTGATGATTGATGATTGATGATTGATGATTGATGATTGATGTTTGATGCTTGGTGGTTGATGCTTTATGATTGATAATCGATGATTGATGATTGATGATGGATGATTGCTGATTGATGATTGATGATTGATGATAGATGAGTGATGATTGATGATTGATTATTGATGATTGATGATTGATGATTGATGATTGATGATTGATGATTGATGATTGATGATTGATGATTGATGATTGACGATTGATGATTGATGATTTATGATTGATGATTGGTGATTGATGATTGATGATTTATGATTGATGATTGATGATTGATTATTGATGATTGGTGATTTTTGATTGATGATTGATGATTGATGATTGTTGATTGGTGCTTGATGAATGATGCTTGATGATCGATGATTGATGATTGATGATTGATGATTGCTTATTGATGATTGATTATTGAAGATTGATGACTGACGATTGATGATTGATGATTGATGGTTGATGATTGATGATTGATGATTGGTGATTGATGATTGATGATTGATGATTGATGATTGATGATTGATGATTGATGATTGAGGGTTGATGATTGATGATTGAGGATTGAAGATAGATGATTGATGATTGATGATTGATGATTGATGATTGATGATTGATGATTGATGATTGGTGATTGGGGATTGATGATTGATGATTGGTGATTGATGATTGATGATTGATAATTTATGATTGATGGTTGATCATTGATGATTGACCATTGATGATTGAAGATTGATGATTGATGATTGATGATTGATGATTGATGATTGATGATTGATGATTGATGATTGATGATTGATGATTGATGATTGATGATTGATGATTGATGATTGATGATTGATGATTGACGATTGATGATTGAACTTTGATGATTGATGATTTCTGATTGATGCTTGATGATTGATAATTGATGACTGATGATTAATGATTGATGATTGATTCTTGATGATTGATAATTGAGAATTGATGACTGGTGAAAAATAATTGATGATTGATGATTGATGATTAATAATTGACGATTGATTATTATAGTTTGATGATTATTGATTGATGCTTGATAATTGATGATTGATGATTGACGATTATTGATTGATGATTGGTGATTGATGATTGATGATTGATGATTGATGATCGATGATTGATGATTGATGATTGATGATTAATGATTGATGATTGATTATTGATTATAGATTATTGTTGATTTATGTTTGATGATTGATGTTTGATGATTGATGATTGATGATTGATAATTGATGATTGATGATTGATGGTTGATGATTGATGATTGATGATTGATGATTGATGGTTTTTTATTGATGACTGGTGATTGATAATTGATGATTGATGATTGATGATTGATAATTGATGATTGATGATTGACGATTGATGATTGATGATTGATGATTGATGATTGATGATTGATTATTGATGATTGATGATTGATAATTGATGATTGATGATTAATGATCGATGATTGATGATTGATGATTGATGATTTATGATTTATGATTTATGATTGATGATTGATGGTTGATGATTGATGATTGGTGATTGATGATTGATTATTGATGATTGATGATTGATAATTGATGATTGATGATTGATGTTTGATGCTTGATTATTTATGATTAATGATTGATGATTGGTGATTGATGATTCATGATTGATGATTGATGATTGATGGTTGATGATTGATGATTGATGATGGATGATTGCTGATTGATGATTGATGATTGATGATTGATGATTGATGATAGATGAGTGATGATTGATGATTGATTATTGATGATTGATGATTGATGATTGATGATTGATGATTGATGATTTATGATTTATGATTGATGATTGACGATTGATGATTGATGATTTATGATTGATGATTGGTGATTGATGATTGATGATTGATGATTTATGATTGATGATTGATGATTGATTATTGATGATTGGTGATTGATGATTGATTATTGATGATTGATGATTGATTATTGATGATTGATAATTGATGATTGATGATTGATGATTCATGATTGATCATTGATTATTGATCATTGATTATTGATTATTGATTATTGATGATTGATTATCAATGATTGATCATTGATGATTGATGATTGATGATTGAGGATTGATGATTGATAATTGATGATTGATGATTGATGATTGATGATTGATTATTGCTGATTGATGATTGATGATTGATGATTGATGATTGATGATTTATTATTGATGTTTGATGATTGATGATTGATGATTGGTGATTGATGATTGATGATTGATGATTGATGTTTGATGCTTGATTATTGATGATAAATGATTGATGACTGGTGATTGATGATTGATGATTGATGATTGATGATTGATAATTGATGACTGATGATAGATGATTGATGATTGATGATTGATGATTGATGATTGATGATTGATGATTGATGATTGATGATTGATGGTCGATGATAGATGATTGATGATTGATGACTGATGATTGATGATTGATGATTGATGATTGATGATTGATGATTGATGATTGATGATTGATGGTTGATGATTGATGATTGATGATTGATGATTGATGATTGATGATTGCTGATTGATGATTGATGATTGATGATTGATGATTGATGTTTGATGATTGCTGATTGATGATTGATGATTGATGATTGATGATTGATGATTGATGATTGGTGATTGATGATTGATGATTGATGATTGACGATTGATGATTGATGATTGATGATTGATGATTGATGATTGATGATTGATGATTGATGATTGATGATTGATGATTGATGATTGATGATTGATGATTAATGATTAATGATTGATGATTGATGATTGGTGATTGATGATTGATGATTGATGATTGATGATTGATGATTGATGATTGATGATTGATGATTGATGATTGATGATTGATGATTGATGATTGATGATTCAAGATTGATGATTGATGATTGCTGTAGATGATTGATGATTGATGATTGATGATTGATGATTGATGATTGATGATTGATGATTGATGATTGATGATTGATGATTGATGATTGACGATTGATGATTGATGATTGATGATTGATGATTGATGATCGATGATTGATGATTGATGATTGATGACTGATGATTGATGATTGATGATTGATGATTGATGATTGATGATTGATGATTGATGATTGATGATTGATGATTGATGATTGATGATTGATGATTGATGATTGATGATTGATGATTGATGATTGATGATTGATGATTGATGATTGATGATTGATGATTGATGTTTGATGATTGATGATTGATGATTGATGATTGATGATTGATGATTGATGATTGATGATTGATGATTGATGATTGATGATTGATGATTGATGATTGATGATTGATGATTGATGATTGATGATTGATGATTGATGATTGATGATTGATGATTGATGATTGATGATTGATGATTGATGATTGATGATTGATGATTGATGATTGATGATTGATGATTGATGATTGATGATTGATGATTGATGATCGATGATTGATGATTGATGATTGATGATTTAATATTGATGATTAATGATTGATGATTGATGATTGATGATTGATGATTGATGTTTGATGATTGATGATTGATGATTGATGATTGATGGTTGATGATTAATGATTAATGTTTGATGATTGATGATTGCTGATCGATGATTGATGATTGATGATTGATGATTGATGATTGATGATTGATGATTGATGATTGATGATTGATGATTGATGATTGATGATTGATGATTGATGATTGATGATTGATGATTGATGATTGATGATTGATGATTGATGATTAATGATTGATGATTGATGATTGATGATTGATGATTGCTGATTGATGATTGATGATTGATGATTGATACTTGATGATTGATGATTGATGATTGATGCTTGATGATTGAGAACTGATTATTGATGATTGATGATTCATGATTGATCATTGATTATTGATCATTGATTATTGATTATTGATTATTGATTATTGATTATTGATTATTGATTATTGATTATTGATTATTGATTATTGATTATTGATGATTGATTATTGATGATTGATTATTGATGATTGATGATTGATGATTGATGATTGATGATTGATGATTGATGATTGATGATTGATGATTGCTGATTGATGATTGATGATTGATGATTGATGATTGATGATTGATGATTGATTATTGATGTTTGATGATTGATGATTGATGATTGATGATTGGTGATTGATGATTGATGATTGATGATTGATGTTTGATGCTTGATTATTGATGATTAATGATTGATGATTAATGATTGATGATTGATGATTGATGATTGATGATTGATGACTGAAGATTGATGATTGATGGTTGATGATTGATGATTGATGGTTGATGATTGCTGATTGATGATTGATGATTGATGATTGATGATTGATGATTGATGATTGATGATTGATGATTGATGATTGATTATTGATGATTGATGATTGATTATTGATGTTTGATGATTGATGATTGATGATTGATGATTGGTGATTGATGATTGATGATTGATGATTGATGATTGATGACTGATGATTGATGGTTGATGATAGATGTTTGATGATTGATGATTGATGATTGATGATTGATGATTGATGATTGATGATTGATGATTAATGATTGATGATTGATGATTGATGATTGATGATTGATGATTGATGATTGGTGATTGATGATTGATGGTTGATGATTGATGATTGATGATTGATGATTGGTGATTGTTAATTGATGATTGATGATTGATGATTGATGATTGATGATTTATGATTGAAGATAGATGATTGATGATTGATGATTGATGATTGATGATTGATGATTGGTCATTGGTGATTGATGATTGATGATTGGTGATTGATGATTGATGATTGATGATTGATAAGTTATGATTGATGGTTGATCATTGATGATTGATCATTGAGAATTGATGATTGGTGATTGATGATTGATGATTGATGATTGACGATTGATTATTGATGATTGATGATTGATGATTGATGATTGATGATTGATGATTGATGATTGATGATTGATGATTGATGATTAATGATTGATGATTGATGCTTGATGATTGATGATTGAGAATTGATGACTGGTGAAAAATAATTGATGATTGATGATTGATGATTAATAATTGACGATTGATTATTATAGTTTGATGATTATTGATTGATGCTTGATAATTGATGATTGATGATTGATGATTGATGATTGATGATTGATGATTGATGATTGATGATTGATGACTAATAATTGATGATTGATGATTGATGATTTTTTATTGATGACTGGTGATTGATAATTGATGATTGATGATTGATGATTGATGATTGATAATTGATGATTGATGATTGACGATTGATGATTGATGATTGATGATTGATGATTGATGATTGATGATTGATGATTGATAATTTATAATTGATGATTGATGATTGACGATTGATGATTGATGATTGATGATTGATGATTGATTATTTATGATTGATGATTGATGATTGATGATTGATGATTGATGATTGATGATTGATGATTGATGATTGATGATTGATGATTGATGATTGATGATTGATGATTTATGATTGATGATTGATGATTGATGATTGATGATTGATGATTGGTGACTGATGATTGATTATTGATGATTGATGATTGATAATTGATGATTGATTATTGATGTTTGATGCTTGATTATTTATGATTAATGATTCATGATTGGTGATTGATGATTGATGATTGATGATTGATGATTGATGATTGATGGTTGATGATTGATGATTGATGATTGATAATTGATGATTGATGATTGATGATTGATGGTTGATGATTGATGATTGATGATTGATGATTGATGATTGATGATTGATGATTGATGATTGATGATTGATGATTGATGATTGATGATTGATGATTGATGATTGATGATTGATGATTGATGATTGATGATTGATGATTGATGATTGATGATTGATGATTGATGATTGATGATTGCTGATTGATGATTGATTACTTCTGATTGATGATTTATTATTAAGGAATGATTAATGATGATTGATGGTTGATGATTGATGATTGATGATTGATGATTGATGATTGATGATTGATGATTGATGATTGATGATTGATGATTGATGATTGATGATTGATGATTGATGATTGATGATTGATGATTGATTATTGATGTTTGATGATTGATGATTGATGATTGATGATTGGTGATTGATGATTGAAGATTGCTGGTTGATGATTGAAGATTGATGATTGATGATTGATGATTGATGTTTGATGATTGATGATTGTTGATTGATGGTTGATGATTGATGATTGATGATTGATGATTGATGGTTGATGATTGATGATTGATGATTGATGATTGATGATTGATGATTGATGATTGATGATTGATGATTGATGATTGATGATTGATGATTGATGATTGATGATTGATGATTGATGATTGATGATTGATGATTGATGATTGATGATTGATGATTGATGATTGATGATTGATGATTGATGATTGATGATTGATGATTGATGATTGATGATTGATGATTGATGATTGATGATTGCTGATTGATGATTGATTACTTCTGATTGATGATTTATTATTAAGGAATGATTAATGATGATTGATGGTTGATGATTGATGATTGATGATTGATGATTGATGATTGATGATTGATGATTGATGATTGATGATTGATGATTGATGATTGATGATTGATAATTGATGATTGATGATTGATGATTGATGATTGATGATTGATGACTGATGATTGATGATTGATGATTGATGATTGATGATTGATGACTGATGATTGATGATTGATGATTGATGAGTGATGATTGATGATTGATGATTGATGATTGATGATTGATGATTGATGATTGATGATTGATGATTGATGATTGATGATTGATGATTGATGATTGATGATTGCTGATTGATGATTGATTACTTCTGATTGATGATTTATTATTAAGGAATGATTAATGATGATTGATGGTTGATGATTGATGACTGATGATTGATGGTTGATGATTGATGACTGATGATTGATGATTGATGATTGATGATTGCTGATTGATGATTGATGATTGATGATTGATGAATGATGATTGATGATTGATGATTGATGATTGATGATTGATGATTGATGATTGATGATTGATGATTGATGATTGATGATTGATGATTGATGATTGATGATTGATGATTGATGATTGATGATTGATGATTGATGATTGATGATTGATGATTGATGATTGATGATTGATGATTGATGATTGATGATTGATGATTGATGATTGATGATTGATGATTGATGATTGATGATTGATGATTGATGATTGATGATTGATGATTGATGACTGCTGATTGATGATTAATCATAAAGGAATGATTAATGATGATTGATGATTGATGATCGATGATTGATGATTGATGATTGACGATTGATGACTGATGATTGATGATTGATGATTGATGATTGATGATTGATGAATGATGAATGATGATTGATGATTGATGATTGATGATTGATGATTGATGATTGATGATTGATGATTGATGATTGATGATTGATGATTGATGATTGATGATTGGTGATTGATGTTTGATGATTGATGATTGATTGTTGATGATTGATGATTGATAATTGATGGTTGGTGATTGATGATTGATGATTGATGATTGGGGATTGATGATTGATGATTGATGATTGATGATTGATGATTGATGATTGATGATTGATGATTGATGATTGGTGATTGATGTTTGATGATTGATGATCGATTATTGAATATTGATGATTGATTATTGATGGTTTATGATTGATGATTGATGATTGATGATTGATAACTGATGATTGCTGATTGATGTTTGATGATTGATGGTTGATGATTGATGATTGATGATTGATGATTAATGATTGATGATTGATGATTGATGATTGATGATTGATGATTGATGACTGATGATTGATGATTGATGATTGATGATTGATGACTGATGATTTATCATTGATGATTGATGAGTGATGATTGATGATTGATGATTGATGATTGATGATTGATGATTGATGATTGATGATTGATGATTGATGATTGATGATTGATTATTGATGATTGATGATTGATGATTGATGATTGATGATTGATGATTGATGATTGATGATTGATGATTGATGATTGATGATTGATGATTGATGATTGATGATTGATGATTGATGATTGATGATTGATGATTGATGATTGATGATTGATGATTGATGATTGATGATTGATGATTGATGATTGATGATTGATGATTGTAATTGGGGATTGATGATTGAAGATTGATGATTGATGATTGATGATTGGTGATTGATGTTTGATGATTGATGATCGATTATTGATTATTGATGATTGATAATTGATGGTTGATGATTGATGGTTGATGATTGATGATTGATGATACATGATTGATTATTGATGACTGGTGATTGATAATTGATGATTGATGATTGATAAATGATGATTGCTGATTGCTGATTAATGCTTGATGATTGATGATTGATGATTGATGTTTGATGATTGATGAATGATGATTGATGATTGATGATTGATGATTGATGATTGATGATTGATGATTGATGATTGATGATTGATGATTAATGATTGATGATTGATGATTGATGATTGATGATTGATGATTGATGATTGATAATTGATGATTGATGATTGATGATTGAAGATTGATGATTGATAATTGATGTTTGATGATTGATGGTTGATGATTGATGATTGATGATACATGATTGATGATTGATGACTGGTGATTGATAATTGATGATTGATGATTGATGATTGATGAATGATGATTGCTGGTTGCTGATTCATGCTTGATGATTGGTGATTGATGTTTGATGATTGATGATTGATTATTGATGATTGATGATTGATAATTGATGGTTGATGATTGATGATTGGTGATTGATTATTGATGATTGATGATTGATGATTGATGATTGATGATTGATGATTGATGATTGATGATTGATTATTGATGATTGATGATTGATGATTGATGATTGATGATTGATGATTGATGATTGATGATTGATGATTGATGATTGATGATTGATGATTGATGATTGATGATTGATGATTGATGATTGATGATTGATGATTGATGATTGATGATTGATGATTGATGATTGATGATTGTAATTGGGGATTGATGATTGAAGATTGATGATTGATGATTGCTGATTGGTGATTGATGTTTGATGATTGATGATCGATTATAGATTATTGATGATTGATAATTGATGGTTGATGATTGATGGTTGATGATTGATGATTGATGATACATGATTGATTATTGATGACTGGTGATTGATAATTGATGATTGATAAATGATGATTGCTGATTGCTGATTAATGCTTGATGATTGATGATTGATGATTGATGTTTGATGATTGATGAATGATGATTGATGATTGATGATTGATGATTGATGATTGATGATTGATGATTGATGATTGATGATTGATGATTGATGATTAATGATTGATGATTGATGATTGATGATTGATGATTGATGATTGATGATTGATAATTGATGATTGATGATTGATGATTGATGATTGATGATTGATGATTGATGATTGATGATTGATGATTGATGATTGATTATTGATGATTGCTGATTGATGATTGATGATTGATGATTGATGATTGATGATTGATGATTGATGATACATGATTGATTATTGATGACTGGTGATTGATAATTGATGATTGATGATTGATAAATGATGATTGCTGATTGCTGATTAATGCTTGATGATTGATGATTGATGTTTGATGATTGATGAATGATGATTGATGATTGATGATTGATGATTGATGATTGATGATTGATGATTGATGATTGATGATTGATGATTGATGATTAATGATTGATGATTGATGATTGATGATTGATGATTGATGATTGATGATTGATGATTGATGATTGATAATTGATGATTGATGATTGATGATTGATGACTGGTGATTGATAATTGATGATTGATGATTGATAAATGATGATTGCTGATTGCTGATTAATGCTTGATGATTGATGATTGATGATTGATGTTTGATGAGTGATGAATGATGATTGATGATTGATGATTGATGATTGATGATTGATGATTGATGATTGATGATTGATGATTGATGATTGATGATTGATGATTGATGATTAATGATTGATGATTGATGATTGATGATTGATGATTGATGATTGATGATTGATGATTGATGATTGATAATTGATGATTGATGATTGATGATTGAAGATTGATGATTGATAATTGATGTTTGATGATTGATGGTTGATGATTGATGATTGATGATACATGATTGATGATTGATGACTGGTGATTGATAATTGATGATTGATGATTGATGATTGATGAATGATGATTGCTGGTTGCTGATTCATGCTTGATGATTGGTGATTGATGTTTGATGATTGATGATTGATTATTGATGATTGATGATTGATAATTGATGGTTGATGATTGATGATTGGTGATTGATTATTGATGATTGATGATTGATGATTGATGATTGATGATTGATGATTGATGATTGATGATTGATGATTGATTATTCATGATTGATGATTGATGATTGATGATTGATGATTGATGATTGATGATTGATGATTGATGATTGATGATTGATGATTGATGATTGATGATTGATGATTGATGATTGATGATTGATGATTGATGATTGATGATTGATGATTGATGATTGATGATTGATGATTGATGATTGATGATTGATGATTGATGATTGATGATTGATGATTGATGATTGATGATTGATCATTGATGATTGATGATTGTAATTGGGGATTGATGATTGAAGATTGATGATTGATGATTGATGATTGATGATTGGTGATTGATGTTTGATGATTGATGATCGATTATTGATTATTGATGATTGATAATTGATGGTTGATGATTGATGGTTGATGATTGATGATTGATGATACATGATTGATTATTGATGACTGGTGATTGATAATTGATGATTGATGATTGATAAATGATGATTGCTGATTGCTGATTAATGCTTGATGATTGATGATTGATGATTGATGTTTGATGATTGATGAATGATGATTGATGATTGATGATTGATGATTGATGATTGATGATTGATGATTGATGATTGATGATTGATGATTGATGATTGATGATTGATGATTGATGATTAATGAATGATGATTGATGATTGATGATTGATGATTGATGATTGATGATTGATAATTGATGATTGATGATTGATGATTGAAGATTGATGATTGATAATTGATGTTTGATGATTGATGGTTGATGATTGATGATTGATGATACATGATTGATGATTGATGACTGGTGATTGATAATTGATGATTGATGATTGATGAATGATGATTGCTGGTTGCTGATTCATGCTTGATGATTGGTGATTGATGATTGATGTTTGATGATTGATGAATGATGATTGATGATTGATGATTGATGATTGATGATTGATGATTGATGATTGATGATTGATGATTGATGATTGATGATTGATGATTGATGATTGATGATTGATGATTGATGATTGATGATTGATGATTGATGATTGATGATTGATGATTGATGATTGATGATTAATGATTGATGATTGATGATTGATGATTGATGATTGATGATTGATGATTGATAATTGATGATTGATGATTGATGATTGATGATTGATGATTGATGATTGATGATTGATGATTGATGATTGTAATTGGGGATTGATGATTGAAGATTGATGATTGATGATTGATGATTGGTGATTGATGTTTGATGATTGATGATCGATTATTGATTATTGATGATTGATAATTGATGGTTGATGATTGATGGTTGATGATTGATGATTGATGATACATGATTGATTATTGATGACTGGTGATTGATAATTGATGATTGATGATTGATAAATGATGATTGCTGATTGCTGATTAATGCTTGATGATTGATGATTGATGTTTGATGATTGATGAATGATGATTGATGATTGATGATTGATGATTGATGATTGATGATTGATGATTGATGATTGATGATTGATGATTGATGATTGATGATTAATGATTGATGATTGATGATTGATGATTGATGATTGATGATTGATGATTGATGATTGATAATTGATGATTGATGATTGATTATTGATGATTAATGATTGATAATTGATGGTTGATGATTGATGATTGATGATTGGTTTTTGATGTTTGATGATTGATGCTTGATTATTGATGATTGATGGTTGATAATTGATGGTTGATGATTGATGATTGACGATTGATGATTGATGATTGATGATTGATGATTGATGATTGGGGATTGATGATTGATGATTGATGATTGAAGATTGAGAATTGATGATTGATGATTGATGATAAGTGATTGATGTTTGTTGATTGATGATCGATTATTTATGATTGGTGATTGATGATTAATGATTGAGGATTGATGATTGATGATTGGTGATTGATGTTTGATGATTGATGATTGATTATTGATGATTGATGATTGATAATTGATGGTTGATGATTGATGATTGATGATTGATGATTGATGATTGATGATTGATGTTTGATGATTGATGATTGATGATTGGGGATTGATGATTTATGATTGGTGATTGATGATTGATTATTGGTGATTGATGATTGATGATTGATGATCGATTATTGATTATTGATGATTGATAATGGATGGTTGATGATTGATAGTTGATGATTGATGATTGATGATACATGATTGATTATTGATGACTGGTGATTGATAATTGATGATTGATGAATGATGGTTGCTGATTGTTGATTGATGCTTGATGATTGATGATTGATGGTTGATGACTGATGAATGATGAGTGATGATTGATGATTGATGATTGATGATTGATGATTGATGATTGATGATTGATGATTGATGATTGATGATTGATGATTGATGATTGATGATTGATGATTGATGATTGATGATTGATGATTGATGATTGATGATTGATGATTGATGATTGATGATTGATGATTGATGATTGATGATTGATGATTGATGATTGATGATTGATGATTGATGATTGATGATTGATGATTGATGATTGATGATTGATGTTTTATGGTTGATGATTGATAATTGAGGATTGATTTTTGATGATTGATAATTGATAATTGATGATTGATGATTGATGATTGATGATTGATGATTGATGATTGATGATTGATGATTAATTATTGATGATTGATTATTTATTATTGGTAATTGATGATTGATGATTGATGGTTGATGATTGAAGATTGATGATTGATGATTGATGATTGATGATTAATGATTGATGAGTGATGATTGATGATTGATGACTGATGATTGATGATTGATGATTGATGACTGATGATTGATGTTTGATGATTGATGAGTGATGATTGATGATTGATGATTGATGATTGATGATTGATGATTGATGATTGATGATTGATGATTGATGATTGATGATTGATGATTGATGATTGATGATTGATGATTGATTATTGATGATTGATGATTGATGATTGATGATTGATGAGTGATGATTGATGATTGATGATTGATGATTGATGATTGATGATTGATGATTGATGATTGATGATTAATGATTGATGATTGATGATTAATTATTGATGTTGGATGATTGATGATTGATGATTAATTATTGATGATTGATTATTTATGATTGGTAATTGATGATTGATGATTGATGGTTGATGATTGAAGATTGATGATTGATGATTGATGATTGGTGATTGATGATTGATGATTGATGATTAATGATTGATGAGTGATGATTGATGATTGATGACTGATGATTGATGATTGATGATTGATGATTGATGACTGATGATTGATGTTTGATGATTGATGAGTGATGATTGATGATTGATGATTGATGATTGATGATTGATGATTGATGATTGATGATTGATGATTGATGATTGATGATTGATGATTGATGATTGATGATTGATGATTGATGATTGATGATTGATGATTGATGATTGATGATTGATGATTGATGATTGATGATTGATGATTGATGATTGATGATTGATGATTGATGATTGATGATTGATGATTGATGATTGATGATTGATGATTAATGATTGATGATTGATGATTGATGATTGATGATTGATGATTGATGATTGATGATTGATGATTGATGATTGATGATTGATGATTGATGATTGATGATTGATGATTGATGATTGCTGATTGATGATTGATTACTTCTGATTGATGATTTATTATTAAGGAATGATTAATGATGATTGATTATTGATGATTGATGATTGATGATTGATGGTTGATGATTGATGATTGATGATTGATGATTGATGATTGATGATTGATGATTGATGATTGATGATTGATGATTGATGATTGATGATTGATGATTGATGATTGATGATTGATGATTGATGATTGATGATTGATGATTGATGATTGATGATTGATGATTGATGATTGATGATTGATGATTGATGATTGATGATTGATGATTGATGATTGATGATTGATGATTGATGATTGATGATTGATGATTGATGATTGATTTTTGATGATTGATGATTGATGATTGATGACTGCTGATTGATGATTAATCATTAAGGATTGATTAATGATGATTGATGATTGATGATTGATGATCGATGATTGATGATTGACGATTGATGACTGATGATTGATGATTGATGATTGATGAATGATGAATGATGATTGATGATTGATGATTGATGAATGATGATTGATGTTTGATGATTGATGATTGATGATTGATGATTGATGATTGATGATTGATGATTGATGATTGATGATTGATGATTGATGATTGATGATTGATGATTGATGATTGATGATTGATGATTGATGATTGGTGATTGATGTTTGATGATTGATGATTGATTATTGATGCTTGATGATTGATAATTGATGGTTGATGATTGATGATTGATGATTGATGATTGATGCTTGATGATTGGTGATAGATGTTTGATGATTGATGATTGATGATTGATGATTGATGATTGATGATTGGTGATTGATGTTTGATGATTGATGAATGATTATTGATGATTGATGATTGATAATTGATGGTTGATGATTGATGATTGATGATTGATGATTGATGATTGATGATTGATGATTGATGATTGATGATTGATGATTGATGATTGATGATTGATGATTGATGATTGATGATTGATGATTGATGATTGATGATTGATGATTGATGATTGATGATTGATGATTGATGATTGTAATTGGGGATTGATGATTGATGATTGATGATTGGTGATTGATGTTTGATGATTGGTGATCGATTATTCATTATTGATGATTGATAATTGATGGTTGATGATTGATGGTTGATGATTGATGATTGATGATACATGATTGATTATTGATGACTGGTAATTGATAATTGATGATTGATGATTGAGAAATGATGATTGCTGATTGCTTATATGTGCTTGATGATTGATGATTGATGATTGATGGTTGATGTTTGATGAATGATGATTGATGATTGATGATTGATGATTGATGATTGATGATTAATGATTGATGATTGATGATTGATAATTGATGATTGATGATTGATGATTGATGATTGATGATTGATGATTGATGATTGATGATTGATGATTGATGATTGATGATTGATGATTGATGATTGATGATTGATGATTGATGATTGATGATTGATGATTGATGATTGATGATTGATGATTGATGATTGATAATTGATGATTGATGATTGATGATTGAAGTTTGATGATTGATAATTGATGTTTGATGATTGATGGTTGATGATTGATGATTGATGATACATGATTGATGATTGATGACTGGTGATTGATAATTGATGATTGATGATTGATGAATGATGATTGCTGGTTGCTGATTGATGGTTGATGATTGGTGATTGATGTTTGATGATTGATGATTGATTATTGATGATTGATGATTGATAATTGATGGTTGATGATTGATGATTGGTGATTGATGTTTGATGATTGATTATTGATGACTAATAATTGATGATTGATGATTGATGATTGATGATCGATGATTGATGATTTATGATTGATGATTGATGATTGATGATTGATGGTTGATGATTGATGATCGATGATTGATGATTGATGATTGATGATGGATGATTGATGATTGATAATTGATGATTGATTATTGATGATTGATGATTGATGATTGATGATTGATGATTGATGTTTGATGATTGATGATTGATGATTGATGATTGATGATTGATGATTGATGATTGATGATTGATGATTGATGATTGATGATTGATGATTCATGATTGATGATTCATGATTGATGATTGATGATTGATGATTGATGATTGATGATTGATGATTGATGATTGATGATTGATGATTGATGATTGATGATTGATGATTGATTATTGAAGATTGATGATTGATGATTGCTGATTGATGATTGACGATTGATTTTGATGATTGATGTTTGATGATTGATGATTGATAATTGATGATTGATGATGGATGATTGATAATTGATAGTTGATGATTGATGATTGATGATTGATGATTGATGATTGATGATTGATGATTGATGATTGATGATTGATGATTGATGATTCATGATTGATGATTGATGATTGAAGATTGATGATTGATGATTGATGATTGTTGATTGATGATTGATGATTGGTGATTGATGATTGATGATTGATGATTGATGATTGATGATTGATGATTGATGATTGATGATTGATGATTGATGATTGATGATTGATGATTGATGATTGATGATTGATGATTGATGATTGATGATTGTTGATTGGTGATGAATGATTGATGCTTGATGATTGATGATTGATGATTGATGATTGATGATTGATGATTGATGATTGATGATTGATGATTGATGATTGATGAATGATGATTGATGATTGATGATTGATGGTTGATGATTGATGATTGATGATTGATGATTGATGATTGATGATTGATGATTGATGATTGATGATTGATGATTGATGATTGATGATTAATGATTGATGATTGATGATTGATGATTGATGATTGATGGTTGATGATTGATGATTGATGATTGATGATTGATGATTGATGATTGATGATTGATGATTGATGATTGATGATTGATGATTGATGATTGATGATTGATGATTGATGGATGATTATTGATGACTGATGATTGATGATTGATGATTGATGATTGATAATTGATGATTGATGATCGCTGATTGATGATTGATGATTGTTGATTGATGATTGATGATTGATGATTGATGATTGATGATTGATGATTGATGATTGATGATTGATGATTGATGATTGATGATTGATGATTGATGATTGATAATTGATGATTGATGATTGCTGATTGATGATTGACGATTGATTTTGATGATTGATGTTTGATGATTGATGATTAATAATTGATGATTGATGATTGATAATTGATGATTGATGATTGATGATTGATGATTGATGATTGATGATTGATGATTGATGATTGATGATTGATGATTGATGATTGATGATTGATGATTGATGATTGATGATTGATGATTGATGATTGATGATTGATGATTGATGATTGATGATTGATGATTGATGAGTGATGATTGATGATTGATGATTGATGGTTGATGATTGATGATTGATGATTGATGATTGATGATTGGTGATTGATGATTGATGATTGATAATTGATGATTGATGATTGCTGATTGATGATTGATGATTGATGGTTGATTATTGATGATTGATGATTGATGATTGATGATTGATGATTGATGATTGATGATTGATGATTGATGGTTGATGATTGATGATTGATGATTGATGATTCATGATGGATGATTGATGATTGATGATTGATTATTGATGACTGATGATTGATGATTGATGATTGATGATTAATGATTGATGATTGATGATTGGTGGTTGATTATTGATGACTGATGATTGATGATTGATGATTGATGATTGATAATTGATGATTGATGATTGCTGATTGACGATTGATGATTGATGATTATTATTGATGACTGATGATTGATGAGTGATGATTGATGATTGATGATTGATGATTAATAATTGATGATTGATGATTGATAATTGATGATTGATGATTGATGATTGATGTTTGATGATTGATGATTAATAATTGATGATTGATGATTGATAATTGATGATTGATGATTGATGATTGATGATTGATGATTGATGATTGATGATTGATGATTGATGATTGATGATTGATGATTGATGATTGATGATTGATGATTGATGATTGATGATTGATGATTGATGATTGATGAGTGATGATTGATGATTGATGATTGATGGTTGATGATTGATGATTGATGATTGATGATTGATGATTGGTGATTGATGATTGATGATTGATGGTTGATTATTGATGACTGATGATTGATGATTGATGATTGATAATTGATGATTGATGATTGCTGATTGATGATTGATGGTTGATTATTGATGACTGATGATTGATGATTGATGATTGATAATTGATGATTGTTGATTGATGATTGATGATTGGTTATTGATGATTGATGATATATGATTGATGATTGATGATTGATGATTGATGATTGATGATTGATTATTGAAGATTGATGATTGATGATTGCTGATTGATGATTGACGATTGATTTTGATGATTGATGTTTGATGATTGATGATTGATAATTGATGATTGATGATGGATGATTGATAATTGATAATTGATGATTGATGATTGATGATTGATGATTGATGATTGATGATTGATGATTGTTGATTGATGATTGATGATTGATGATTGATGATTGATGATTGATGATTGATGATTGATGATTGATGATTGATGATTGATGATTGATGATTGATGATTGATGATTGATGATTGATGATTGATGATTGATGATTGATGATTGGTGATTGATGATTGATGATTGATGATTGATGATTGATGATTGATGATTGATGATTGATGATTGTTGATTGGTGATTGATGATTGATGCTTGATGATTGATGATTGATGATTGATGATTGATGATTGATGATTGATGACTGATGATTGATGATTGATGATTGATGATTAATGATTGATGATTGATGATTGGTGGTTGATTATTGATGACTGATGATTGATGATTGATGATTGATAATTGATGATTGATGATTGCTGATTGACGATTGATGATTGATGGTTGATTATTGATGACTGATGATTGATGAGTGATGATTGATGATCGATGATTGATAATTGATGATTGATGATTGCTGATTGATGATTGACGATTGATTTTGATGATTGATGTTTGATGATTGATGATTAATAATTGATGATTGATGATTGATGATTGATGATTGATGATTGATGATTGATGGTTGATTATTAATGACTGATGATTGATGACTGATGATTGATAATTGATAATTGATGATTGATGATTGATGATTGCTGATTGATGATTGATGATAGATGGTTGATTATTGATGATAAATGATTGATGATTGATGATTGATGATTGATGATTGATGATTGATGATTGATGGTTGATGATTGATGATTGATGATTAATGATTGATGATTGATGATTGGTGGTTGATGATTGATGATTGATGATTGATGATTGATGATTGATGATTGATGATTGATGGTTGATTATTGATGACTGATGATTGATGATTGATAATTGATGATTGATGATTGCTGATTGATGATTGATGATTGATGATTGATGGTTGATTATTGATGATTGATGATTGGTGATTGATGATTGATGATTGATGATTGATGATTGATGATTGATGGTTGATTATTGATGATTGATGATTGATGATTGATGATTGATGATTGATGATTGATGATTGATGATTGATGATTGATGATTGATGGTTGATGATTGATGATTGATGATTGATGATTGATGATTAATGATTGATGATTGATGATTGGTGGTTGATGATTGATGATTGATGATTGATGATTGATGATTGATGATTGATGGTTGATTATTGATGACTGATGATTGATGATTGATGATTGATAATTGATGATTGATGATTGCTGATTGATGATTGATGATGGATGGTTGATTATTGATGACTGATGATTGATGATTGATAATTGATGATTGTTGATTGATGATTGATGATTGGTTATTGATGATTGATGATTGATGATTGATAATTGATGATTGGTGATTGATGAGCGTTGATTGATGATTGATGATTGATGATTGATGATTGATGATTGATGATTGATGATGGATGATTGATGATTGATGATTGATGGTTGATGATTGATGATTGATGATTGATGATTGATGATTGATGATTGATGATTGATGATTGATGATTGATGATTGATGATTGATGATTGATGGTTGATTATTGATGACTGATGATTGATGATTGATGATTGATAATTGATGATTGATGATTGCTGATTGATGATTGATGATTGATGGTTGATTATTGATGATTGATGATTGATGATTGATGATTGATGATTGATGGTTGATTATTGATGATTGATGATTGATGATTGATGATTGATGATTGATGGTTGATTATTGATGACTGATGATTGATGATTGATGATTGATAATTGATGATTGATGATTGCTGATTGATGATTGATGATTGATGGTTGATTATTGATGATTGATGATTGATGATTGATGATTGATGATTGATGATTGATGATTGATGGTTGATGATTGATGATTGATGATTGATGATTAATGATTGATGATTGATGATTGATGATTGATTATTAATGACTGATGATTGATGATTGATGATTGATGATTAATGATTGATGATTGATGATTGGTGGTTGATTATTGATGACTGATGATTGATGATTGATGATTGATGATTGATGATTGATAATTGATGATTGATGATTGCTGATTGACGATTGATGATTGATGGTTGATTATTGATGACTGATGATTGATGAGTGATGATTGATGATTGATGATTGATAATTGATGATTGACGATTGCTGATTGATGATTGACGGTTGATTTTGATGATTGATGTTTGATGATTGATGATTAATAATTGATGATTGATGATTGATAATTGATGATTGATGATTGATGATTGATGATTGATGATTGATGATTGATGATTGATGATTGATGATTGATGATTGATGATTGATGATTGGTGATTGATGATTGATGATTGATGATTGATGATTGATGATTGATGATTGATGATTGATGATTGATGGTTGATGATTGATGATTGATGATTGATGATTGATGATTGATGTTTAATGATTGATGATTGATGATTGGTGGTTGATGATTGATGATTGATGATTGATGATTGATGATTGATGATTGATGATTGATGATTGATGATTGATGATTGATGATTGATGATCGATGGTTGATTATTGATGACTGATGATTGATGATTGATGATTGATGTTTAATGATTGATGATTGATGATTGGTGGTTGATTATTGATGACTGATGATTGATGATTGATGATTGATGATTGATGATTGATAATTGATGATTGATGATTGCTGATTGACGATTGATGATTGATGGTTGATTATTGATGACTGATGATTGATGAGTGATGATTGATGATTGATGATTGATAATTGATGATTGACGATTGCTGATTGATGATTGACGGTTGATTTTGATGATTGATGTTTGATGATTGATGATTAATAATTGATGATTGATGATTGATAATTGATGATTGATGATTGATGATTGATGATTGATGATTGATGATTGATGATTGATGATTGATGATTGATGATTGATGATTGATGATTGATGATTGATGATTGATGATTGATGATTGATGATTGATGATTGATGATTGATGATTGATGATTGATGATTGATGATTGATGGTTGATGATTGATGATTGATGATTGATGATTGATGATTGATGTTTAATGATTGATGATTGATGATTGGTGGTTGATGATTGATGATTGATGATTGATGATTGATGATTGATGATTGATGATTGATGATTGATGATTGATGATTGATGGTTGATTATTGATGACTGATGATTGATGATTGATGATTGATAATTGATGATTGATGATTGCTGATTGATGATTGATGGTTGATTATTGATGACTGATGATTGATGATTGATGATTGATAATTGATGATTGTTGATTGATGATTGATGATTGGTTATTGATGATTGATGATTAATGATTGATGATTGATGATTGATTATTGAAGATTGATGATTGATGATTGCTGATTGATGATTGACGATTGATTTTGATGATTGATGTTTGATGATTGATGATTGATAATTGATGATTGATGATGGATGATTGATAATTGATAATTGATGATTGATGATTGATGATTGATGATTGATGATTGATGATTGATGATTGATGATTGATGATTGATGATTGATGATTGATGATTGATGATTGATGATTGATGATTGATGATTGATGATTGGTGATTGATGATTGATGATTGATGATTGATGATTGATGATTGTTGATTGGTGATTGATGATTGATGCTTGATGATTGATGATTGATGATTGATGATTGATGATTGATGATTGATGATTGATGATTGATGATTGATGGTTGATGATTGATGATTGATGATTGATGATTGATGATTGATGATTGATGATTGATGATTGATGATTGATGATTGATGATTGATGATTGATGATTGATGATTGATGGTTGATGATTGATGATTGATGATTGATGATTGATGATTGATGATTGATGATTGATGATTGATGATTGATGATTGATGATTGATGATTGATGATTGATGATTGATGATTGATGATTGATGATTGATGATTGATGATTGATGATTGATGATTGATGGTTGATTATTGATGACTGATGATTGATGATTGATGATGGTTGATTGATAATTGATGATTGATGATTGCTGATTGATGATTGATGATTGATGATTGATGATTGATGATTGATGATTGATGATTGATGATTGATGATTGATGATTGGTGATTGATGATTGATGATTGATGGTTGATGATTGATGATTGATGATTGATGATTGATGATTAATGATTGATGATTGATGATTGGTGGTTGATGATTGATGATTGATGATTGATGATTGATGATTGATGATTGATGATTGATGGTTGATTATTGATGACTGATGATTGATGATTGATGATTGATAATTGATGATTGATGATTGCTGATTGATGATTGATGATTGATGGTTGATTATTGATGACTGATGATTGATGATTGATGATTGATAATTGATGATTGTTGATTGATGATTGATGATTGGTTATTGATGATTGATGATTGATGATTGATAATTGATGATTGGTGATTGATGAGTGTTGATTGATGATTGATGATTGATGATTGATGATTGATGATTGATGATGGATGATTGATGATTGATGATTGATGCTTGATGATTGATGATTGATGATTGATGATTGATGATTGATGATTGATGATTGATGATTGATGATTGATGATTGATGATTGATGATTGATGATTGATGATTGATGATTGATGATTGATGGTTGATTATTGATGACTGATGATTGATGATTGATGATTGATGATTGATAATTGATGATTGATGATTGCTGATTGATGATTGATGATTGATGGTTGATTATTGATGATTGATGATTGATGATTGATGATTGATGATTGATGATTGATGGTTGATTATTGATGATTGATGATTGATGATTGATGATTGATGGTTGATTATTGATGACTGATGATTGATGATTGATAATTGATGATTGATGATTGCTGATTGATGATTGATGATTGATGGTTGATTATTGATGATTGATGATTGATGATTGATGATTGATGATTGATGATTGATGGTTGATGATTGATGATTGATGATTGATGATTAATGATTGATGATTGATGATTGATGATTGATTATTGATGACTGATGATTGATGATTGATGATTGATGATTAATGATTGATGATTGATAATTGGTGGTTGATTATTGATGACTGATGATTGATGATTGATGATTGATGATTGATGATTGATGATTGATGATTGATGATTGATGATTGATGGTTGATTATCGATGACTGATGATTGATGATTGATAATTGATGATTGATGATTGCTGATTGATGATTGATGGTTGATTATTGATGACTGATGATTGATGATTGATAATTGATGATTGTTGATTGATGTTTGATGATTGGTTATTGATGATTGATGATTGATGATTGATGATTGATGATTGATTATTGAAGATTGATGATTGATGATTGCTGATTGATGATTGACGATTGATTTTGATGATTGATGTTTGATGATTGATGATTGATAATTGGTGATTGATGATGGATGATTGATAATTGATAATTGATGATTGATGATTGATGATTGATGATTGATGATTGATGATTGATGATTGATGATTGCTGATTGATGATTGATGATTGATGGTTGATTATTGATGACTGATGATTGATGATTGATGATTGATAATTGATGATTGTTGATTGATGATTGATGATTGGTTATTGATGATTGATGATTGATGATTGATAATTGATGATTGGTGATTGATGAGTGTTGATTGATGATTGACGATTGATGATTGATGATTGATGATTGATGATGGATGATTGATGATTGATGATTGATGCTTGATGATTGATGATTGATGATTGATGATTGATGATTGATGATTGATGATTGATGATTGATGATTGATGATTGATGATTGATGATTGATGATTGATGATTGATGGTTGATTATTGATGACTGATGATTGATGATTGATGATTGATAATTGATGATTGATGATTGCTGATTGATGATTGATGATTGATGGTTGATTATTGATGATTGATGATTGATGATTGATGATTGATGATTGATGGTTGATTATTGATGATTGATGATTGATGATTGATGATTGATGGTTGATTATTGATGACTGATGATTGATGATTGATAATTGATGATTGATGATTGCTGATTGATGATTGATGATTGATGGTTGATTATTGATGATTGATGATTGATGATTGATGATTGATGATTGATGATTGATGGTTGATGATTGATGATTGATGATTGATGATTAATGATTGATGATTGATGATTGATGATTGATTATTGATGACTGATGATTGATGATTGATGATTGATGATTAATGATTGATGATTGATAATTGGTGGTTGATTATTGATGACTGATGATTGATGATTGATGATTGATGATTGATGATTGATGATTGATGATTGATGGTTGATTATCGATGACTGATGATTGATGATTGATAATTGATGATTGATGATTGCTGATTGATGATTGATGGTTGATTATTGATGACTGATGATTGATGATTGATAATTGATGATTGTTGATTGATGTTTGATGATTGGTTATTGATGATTGATGATTGATGATTGATGATTGATGATTGATTATTGAAGATTGATGATTGATGATTGCTGATTGATGATTGACGATTGATTTTGATGATTGATGTTTGATGATTGATGATTGATAATTGGTGATTGATGATGGATGATTGATAATTGATAATTGATGATTGATGATTGATGATTGATGATTGATGATTGATGATTGATGATTGATGATTGATGATTGATGATTGATGATTGATGATTGATGATTGATGATTGATGATTGATGATTGATGATTGATGATTGATGATTGATGATTGATGATTGGTGATTGATGATTGATGATTGATGATTGATGATTGATGATTGATGATTGTTGATTGGTGATTGATGATTGATGCTTGATGATTGATGATTGATGATTGATGATTGATGGTTGATGATTGATGATTGATGATTGATGGTTGATGATTGATGATTGATGATTGATGATTGATGATTGATGATTGATGATTGATGATTGATGATTGATGATTGATGATTGATAATTGATGATTGATGATTGATGATTGATGATTGATGATTGATGATTGATGGTTGATGATTGATGATTGATGATTGATGATTGATGATTGATGATTGATGATTGATGATTGATGATTGATGATTGACGATTGATGATTGATGATTGATGATTGATGATTGATGATTGATGATTGATGATTGATGGTTGATTATTGATGACTGCTGATTGATGATTGATGATTGATAATTGATGATTGATGATTGCTGATTGATGATTGATGATTGATGATTGATGATTGATGATTGATGATTGACGATTGATGATTGATGATTGATGATTGATGATTGATGATTGATGATTGATGATTGATGATTGATGATTGATGATTGATGATTGATGATTGATGATTGATGATTGATGATTGATTATTGATGATTGATGATTGATGGTTGATTATTAATGACTGATGTTTGGTGATTGATAATATATGATTGATGATTGATGATTGATGATTGATGATTGATGGTTGATGATTGATGATTGATGATTGATGATTGATGATTAATGATTGATGATTGATGATTGGTGGTTGATGATTGATGATTGATGATTGATGATTGATGATTGATGATTGATGATTGATGATTGATGATTGATGGTTGATTATTGATGACTGATGATTGATGATTGATGATTAATGATTGATAATTGATGATTGATGATTGCTGATTGATGGTTGATGATTGATGGTTGATTATTGATGATTGATGATTGGTGATTGATGATTGATGATTGATGGTTGATAATTGATGATTGATGATTGCTGATTGATGATTGACGATTGATTTTGATGATTGATGTTTGATGATTGATGATTAATAATTTATGATTGATGATTGATAATTGATGATTGATGATTGATGGTTGATTATTGATGATTGGTGATTGATGATTGATAATTTATAATTGATAATTGATGATTGATGGATGATGATTGATGATTGATGATTGATGATTGATGATTGACGATTGATGATTGATGATTGATGATTGATGATTGATGATTGATGATTGATGATTGATGATTGATGATTGATGATTGATGATTGATAATTGATAATTGATGATTGATGATTGCTGATTGATGATTGACGATTGATTTTGATGATTGATGATTGATGATTGATGATTAATAATTGATGTTTGATGATTGATAATTGATGATTGATGATTGATGATTGATGATTGATGATTGATGATTGATGATTGATGATTGATGATTGATGATTGATGATTGATGATTGATGATTGATGATTGATGATTGATGATTGATGATTGATGATTGATGATTGATGATTGATGATTGATGATTGATGATTGATGATTGATGATTGATGATTGATGATTGATGGTTGATGATTGATGATTGATGATTGATGATTGATGATTGATGATTGTTGGTTGATGATTGATGATTGGTTATTGATGATTGATGATTGATAATTGATGGTTGATTATTGATGACTGATGATTGATGATTGATGATTCATAATTGATGATTGATAATTGATGATTGACGATTGCTGATTGATGATTGATGATTGATGGTTGATTATTGATGACTGATGATTGATGATTGATGATTGATAATTGATAATTGATGATTGCTGATTGATGATTGACGATTGATTTTGATGATTGATGTTTGATGATTAATAATTGATGATTGATGATTGATAATTGATAATTGATGATTGATGATTGATGATTGATGATTGATGATTGATGATTGATGATTGATGATTGATGATTGATGATTGATGATTGATGATTGATGATTGATGATTGATGATTGATGATTGATGATTGATGATTGATGATTGATGATAGATGATTGATGATTGATGATTGATGATTGATGATTGATGATTGATGATTGATGATTGATGATTGATGATTGTTGATTGATGATTGATGATTGGTTATTGATGATTGATGATTGATGATTGATAATTGATGATTGGTGATTGATGATTGTTGATTGATGATTGATGATTGATGATTGGTGATTGATGATTGATGATTGATGATTGATGATTGATAATTGATGATTGATGATTGATGATTGATGATTCAAGATTGATGATTGATGATTGATGATTGATGATTGATGATTGATGATTGATGATTGATGATTGATGATTGATGACTGGTGATTGACGAGTAATTATTAAGGAATGATTAATGATGATTGATGATTGATGATTGATGATTGATGATTGATGATTGATGATTGATGATTGATGACTGATGATTCATGATTGATGATTGATGATTGATGATTGATGACTGGTGATTGATGAGTAATTATTAAGGAATGTTTAATGATTATTGATGATTGATGATTGATGATTGATGATTGATGATTGATGATTGATGATTGATGATTGATGATTGATGATTGATGACTGATGATTGATGATTGATGACTAACAAGTGATGATTGATGATTGATGATTGATGATTGATGATTGATGACTGGTGATTGATGAGTAATTATTAAGGAATGATTAATGATGATTGATGATTGATGATTGATGATTGATGATTGATGATTGATGATTAATGACTGATGATTGATGATTGATGGTTGATGATTGATGACTGGTGATTGATGAGTAATTATTAAGGAATGATTAATGATGATTGATGACTGATGATTGATGATTGATGACTGATGATTGATGATTGATGATTGATGATTGATGATTGATGATTGATGATTGATGATTGATGATTGTTGATTGATGATTGATGATTGGTTATTGATGATTGATTATTGATGATTGATAATTGATGATTGGTGATTGATGATTGTTGATTGTTGATTGATGATTGATGATTGATGATTGATGATTGGTGATTGGTGATTGATGATTGATGATTGATGATTGATGATTGATAATTGATGATTGATGATTGATGATTGATGATTCATGATTGATGATCGATGATTGATGATTGATGATTGATGATTGATGATTGATGATTGATGATTGATGGTTGATGATTGATGATTGATGATTGATGATTGATGATTGATGATTGATGATTGATGATTGATGATTGATGATTGATGACTGGTGATTGATGAGTAATTATTAAGGAATGATTAATGATGATTGATGATTGATGATTGATGATTGATAATTGATGATTGATGATTGATGATTGATGATTCATGATTGATAATTGATGATTGATGATTGATGATTGATGATTGATGATTGATGATTGATGATTGATGATTGATGATTGATGACTGGTGATTGATGAGTAATTATTAAGGAATGATTAATGATGATTGATGATTGATGATTGATGATTGATGATTGATGATTGATGACTGATGATTGATGATTGATGATTGATGATTGATGATTGATGACTGGTGATTGATGAGTAATTATTAAGGAATGATTAATGATGATAGATGATTGATGATTGATGATTGATGATTGATGATTGATGATTGATGGTTGATGATTGATGATTGATGATTGATGATTGATGATTGATGATGGATGATTGATGATTGATGATTGATGATTGATGATTGATGATTGATGATTGATGATTGATGGTTGATGATTGATGATTGATGATTGATGATTGATGATTGATGATTGATGATTGATGATTGATGCTTGATGTTTGATTATTGATGATTGATGATTGATGATTGATGATTGATTATTAAAGATTGATGATTGATGATTGCTGATTGATGATTGACGATTGATTTCGATGATTGATGATTGATGATATATAATTGATAATTGATGATGGATGATTGATAATTGAAAATTGATGATTGATGATTGATGGTTGATGATTGATTATTGATGATTGATGATTGATGATTAATGATTGATGATTGATGATTGATGATTGATGATTGATGATTGATGATTGTTGATTGATGATTGATGATTGATGATTGATGATTGGTGATTGATGATTGATGATTGATGATTGATGATTGATGATTGATGATTGATGATTGTTGATTGATGATTCATGATTGATGATTGATGATTGATGATTCATGATATATGATTGATGACTAATAATTGATGATTGATGATTGATGATTGCTAATTGATGATTGATGGTTGATGATTGATTATTGATGATTGATGATTGATGATCGATGATTGATGATTGATGATTGATGATTGATGATTGATGATTGATGATTGATGATTGATGATTGATGATTGATGGTTGATTATTGATTACTGATGATTGATGATTGATGATTGATGAGTGATGATTGATAATTGATGATTGATGATTGCTGATTGATGATTGACGATTGATTTTGATGATTGATATTTAATGATTGATGATTAATAATTGATGATTGATGATTGATAATTGATAATTGATGATTGATGATTGATGATTGATGATTGATGATTGATGATTGATGATTGTTGATTGATGATTGATGATTGATGATTGATGATTGATTGTTGATGATTGATGATCGATGATTGATGATTGATGATTGATGATTGATGATTGATGATTGATGGTTGATGATTTATGATTGATGATTGATGATTGATGATTGATGATTGATGATTGATGATTGATGATTGATGATTGATGATTGATGATTGATGATTGATGATTCATGATTGATGATTGATGGTTGATGATTGATGATTGATGATTGATTATTGATGACTGATGATTGATGATTGATGATTGATGATTGATTATTGATGATTGATGACTGACGATTGATGATTGATGATTGATCATTGATGATTGATGGTTGACGATTGATTTTGATGATTGATGTTTGATGATTGATAATTGATGATTGATGATGGATGATTGATAATTGATAATTGATGATTGATGATTGATGATTGATGATTGATGATTGATGATTGATGATTGATGATTGACGATTGATGATTGATGATTGATGATTGTTGATTGATGATTGATGATTGATGATTGTTGATTGGTGATTGATGATTGATGATTGATGATTGATGATTGATGATTGGTGATTGATGATTGATGATTGATGATTGATGATTGATGATTGATGACTGTTGATTGGTGATTGATGATTGATGATTGATGATTGATGATCGATGATTGATGATTGATGATTCATGATTGATGATTGATGATTGATGATTGATGATTGATGATTGATGATTGATGATTGATGATTGATGATTGATGATTGATGATTGATGATCGATGATTGATGATTGATGATTGATGATTGATGGTTGATGATTGATGATTCATGATTGATGATTGATGATTGATGATTGATGATTGATGATTGATGGTTGATTATTGATGACTGATGATTGATGATTGATGATTGATGATTGATGATTGATAATTGATGATTGATGATTGCTGATTGGTGATTGGTGATTGATGGTTGATTATTGATGACTGATGATTGATGATTGATGATTGATAATTGATGATTTCTGATTGATTATTAACGATTGATTTTGAAGATTGATGTTTAATGATTGATGATTGATGATTGATGATTGATGATTGATGATTGATGATTGATGATTGATTGATGATTGATGATTGATGATTGATGATTGATGATTGATGATTGATGATTGCTGATTGATGATTGACGATTGATTTCGATGGTTGATGTTTGATGATTGATGATTAATAATTGATGATTGATGATTGATAATTGATAATTGATGATTGATGATTGATGATTGATGATTGATGATTGATGATTGATGATTGATGATTAATGATTGATGATTGATGATTGATGATTGATGATTGATTATTGATGATTGATGATTGATGATTGATGATTGATGATTGATGATTGATGATTGATGGTTGAATATTGATGATTGATGTTTGATGATTGATGATTGATGATTGATGGTTGATTATTGATGACTGATGATTGATGATTGATGATTGATGATTGTTAATTGATGATTGATGATTGCTGATTGATGATTGATGATTGATGGTTGATTATTGATGACTGATGATTGATGATTGATGATTGATAATTGATGATTGATGATTGATGATTGATGATTAATATAAAAGATTGATGATTGATGATTGCTTATTGATGATTGACGATTGATTTTGATGATTGATGATTGATGATTGATAATTGGTGATTGATGATGGATGATTGATAATTGATGCTTGATGATTGATGATTGATGGTTGATAATTGATGATTGATGATTGATGATTAATGATTGATGATTGATGATTGATGATTGATTATTGATGATTGATGATTGATGATTGATGATTGATGATTGTTGATTGATGATTGATGATTGATGATTGATGATTGATGATTGATGATTGATGATTGGTGATTGATGATTGATGATTGATGATTGATGATTGATGATTGATGATTGATGATTGATGATTGATGATTGATGATTGATGATTGATGATTGATGATTGTTGATTGATGATTGATGATTAATGATTGATGATTGATGATTGATTATTGATGATTGATGATTGATGATTGATGATTGATGATTGTTGATTGATGATTGATGATTGATGATTGATGATTGATGATTGATGATTGATGATTGATGATTGGTGATTGATGATTGATGATTGATGATTCATGATATATGATTGATGACTAATAATTGATGATTGATGATCGATGATTGATGATTGATGATTGATGATTGATGGTTGATGATTGATGATTGATGATTGATGATTGATGATTGATGATCGATGATTGATGATTGATGATTGATGATTGATGATTGATGATTGATGATTGATGATTGATGATTGATGATTGATGATTGATAGTTGTTTATTGGTGACTGATGATTGATGATTGATGATTGATTATTGATGATTGATAATTGATGATTGATGATTGCTGATTGATGATTGACGATTGATTTTGATGATTGATGTTAGATGATTGATGATTAATAATTGATGATTGATGATTGATAATTGATAATTGATGATTGATGATTGATGATTGATGATTGATGATTGATGATTGATGATTGATGATTAATGATTGATGATTGATGATTGATGATTGATGATTGATGATTAATAATCGATGATTAATTTTTCATGATTGATGATTGAATAATGACGATTGATGATTGATGATTGATGATTGATGATTGATGATTGATGATTGATGATTGATGATTGTTGATTGATGATTGATGATTGATGATTGATGATTTATGATTGATTATTGATGATTGATGATTGATGATTGATGATTGATGGTTGATGATTTATGATTTATGATTGATGATTGATGATTGATGATTGATGATTGATGATTGATTATTGATTATTGATGATTGATGATTGATGGTTGATGATTGATGATTGATGATTGATTAGTCATGACTGATGATTGATGATTGATTATTGATGATTGATGATTGATGATTGATGATTGATTATTGATGATTGATGATTGACGATTGATGATTGATGATTGATGATTGATGATTGATGATTGACGATTGATTTTGATGATTGATGTTTGATGATTGATAATTGATGATTGATGATCGATGATTGATAATTGATGATTGATGATGGATGATTGATGATTGCTCATTGATGATTGATAATTGATAATTGATGATTGATGATTGATGATTGATGATTGATGATTGATGATTGATGATTGATGATTGATTATTGATGATTGATGATTGATGGTTGATTATTGATGACTGATGATTGATGATTGATGATTGATAATTGAAAATTGATGATTGATAATTGATGACTGCTGATTGATGATTGACGATTGATTTTGTTCTTTGATGTTTGATGATTGATTATTAATAATTGATGATTGATGATTGATAATTGATAATTGATGATTGATGATTGATGATTGATGATTGATGATTGATGATTGATGATTGATGATTGATGATTGATGATTGATGATTGATGATTGATGATTGATGATTGATGATTGATGATTGATGATTGATGATTGATGATTGATGATTGATGATTGATGATTGATGATTGATGATTGATGATTGATGTTTGATGATTGATGATTGATGATTGATGATTGATGATTGATGATTGATGATTGATGATTGATGATTGATGATTGATGATTGATGATTGATGATTGATGATTGATGATTGATGGTTGATGATTGATGATTGGTGAGTGATGATTGATTATTGGTTATTGATGATTGATGATTGATGGTTGATTATTGATGATTAATGATCTATGATTGATGATTGATGATTGATAATTGATGATTGATGATTGCTGATTGATGATTGATGGTTGATTATTGATGACTGATGATTGATGATTGATGATTGATGATTGATGATTGATGATTGATGATTGATGATTGATAATTGATAATTGATGATTGCTGATTGATGATTGACGATTGATTTTGATGATTGATGTTTGATGATTGATGATTAGTAATTGATGATTGATGATTGATAATTGATAATTGATAATTGATGATTGGTGATTGATGATTGATGATTGATGGTTGATGATTGATGATTGATGATTGATGATTGATGATTGATGATTGATGATTGATGATTGATGATTGATGATTGATGATTGATGATTGATGATTGATGATTGAAGATTGATGACTGATGATTGATGATTGATGATTGATGATTGATAATTGATAATTGATGATTGATGATTGACGATTGATTTTGATGATTAATGTTTGATGATTGATGATAAATAATTGATGATTGATGATTGATAATAGATAATTGACGATTGATGATTGATGATTGATGATTGATGATTGATGATTGATGATTGATGATTGATGATTGATGATTGATGATTGATGATCGATGATTGATGATTGATGATTGATGATTGATGATTGATGATTGATGATTGATGATTGATGATTGATGATTGATGATTGATGATTGATGATTGATGATTGATGATTGATGATTGATGATTGATGATTGATGATTGATGATTGATGATTGATGACTGGTGATTGATGAGTAATTATTAAGGAATGTTTAATGATTATTGATGATTGATGATTGATGATTGATGATTGATGATTGATGATTGATGATTGATGATTGATGATTGATGATTGATGATTGATGATTGATGATTGATGATTGATGATTGATGATTGATGATTGATGACTGATGATTGATGATTGATGACTAACAAGTGATGATTGATGATTGATGATTGATGATTGATGATTGATGACTGGTGATTGATGAGTAATTATTAAGGAATGATTAATGATGATTGATGATTGATGATTGATGATTGATGATTGATGATTGATGATTAATGACTGATGATTGATGATTGATGATTGATGACTGGTGATTGATGAGTAATTATTAAGGAATGATTAATGATGATTGATGATTGATGATTGATGATTGGTGACTGATGATTGATGATTGATGATTGATGATTGATGACTGATGATTCATGATTGATGATTGATGATTGATGATTGATGACTGGTGATTGATGAGTAATTATTAAGGAATGTTTAATGATTATTGATGATTGATGATTGATGATTGATGATTGATGATTGATGATTGATGATTGATGATTGATGATTGATGATTGATGATTGATGATTGATGACTGATGATTGATGATTGATGACTAACAAGTGATGATTGATGATTGATGATTGATGATTGATGACTGGTGATTGATGAGTAATTATTAAGGAATGATTAATGATGATTGATGATTGATGATTGATGATTGATGATTGATGATTGATGATTGATGATTAATGACTGATGATTGATGATTGATGGTTGATGATTGATGACTGGTGATTGATGAGTAATTATTAAGGAATGATTAATGATGATTGATGATTGATGATTGATGATTGATGACTGATGATTGATGATTGATGATTGATGATTGATGATTGATGATTGATGATTGTTGATTGATGATTGATGATTGGTTATTGATGATTGATTATTGATGATTGATAATTGATGATTGGTGATTGATGATTGTTGATTGATGATTGATGATTGATGATTGATGATTGGTGATTGGTGATTGATGATTGATGATTGATGATTGATGATTGATAATTGATGATTGATGATTGATGATTGATGATTCATGATTGATGATCGATGATTGATGATTGATGATTGATGATTGATGATTGATGATTGATGGTTGATGATTGATGATTGATGATTGATGATTGATGATTGATGATTGATGATTGATGATTGATGACTGGTGATTGATGAGTAATTATTAAGGAATGATTAATGATGATTGATGATTGATGATTGATGATTGATGATTGATAATTGATGATTGATGATTGATGATTGATGATTCATGATTGATAATTGATGATTGATGATTGATGATTGATGATTGATGATTGATGATTGATGATTGATGATTGATGATTGATGATTGATGACTGGTGATTGATGAGTAATTATTAAGGAATGATTAATGATGATTGATGATTGATGATTGATGATTGATGATTGATGATTGATGATTGATGATTGATGACTGATGATTGATGATTGATGATTGATGATTGATGACTGGTGATTGATGAGTAATTATTAAGGAATGATTAATGATGATTGATGATTTATGATTGATGATTGATGATTGATGGTTGATGATTGATGATTGATGATTGATGATTGATGATTGATGATGGATGATTGATGATTGATGATTGATGATTGATGATTGATGATTGATGATTGATGATTGATGGTTGATGATTGATGATTGATGATTGATGATTGATGATTGATGATTGATGCTTGATGTTTGATTATTGATGATTGATGATTGATGATTGATGATTGATTATTAAAGATTGATGATTGATGATTGCTGATTGATGATTGACGATTGATTTTGATGATTGATGATTGATGATATATAATTGATAATTGATGATGGATGATTGATAATTGAAAATTGATGATTGATGATTGAGGGTTGATGATTGATGATTGATGATTGATGATTAATGATTGATGATTGATGATTGATGATTGATGATTGATGATTGTTGATTGATGATTGATGATTGATGATTGATGATTGATGATTGATGATTGGTGATTGATGATTGATGATTGATGATTGATGATTTATGATTGATGATTGATGATTGATGATTGTTGATTGATGATTCATGATTGATGATTGATGATTGATGATTCATGATATATGATTGATGACTAATAATTGATGATTGATGATTGATGATTGATGATTGATGATTGATGGTTGATGATTGATTATTGATGATTGATGATTGATGATCGATGATTGATGATTGATGATTGATGATTGATGATTGATGATTGATGATTGATGATTGATGATTGATGATTGATGGTTGATTATTGATTACTGATGATTGATGATTGATGATTGATGAGTGATGATTGATAATTGATGATTGATGATTGCTGATTGATGATTGACGATTGATTTTGATGATTGATATTTAATGATTGATTATTAAAAATTGATGATTGATGATTGATAATTGATAATTGATGATTGATGATTGATGATTGATGATTGATGATTGATGATTGATGATTGATGATTGTTGATTGATGATTGATGATTGATGATTGATGATTGATTATTGATGATTGATGATCGATGATTGATGATTGATGATTGATGATTGATGATTGATGATTGATGGTTGATGATTTATGATTGATGATTGATGATTGATGATTGATGATTGATGATTGATGATTGATGATTGATGATTGATGATTGATGATTGATGATTGATGGTTGATGATTGATGATTGATGATTGATTATTGATGACTGATGATTGATGATTGATGATTGATGATTGATTATTGATGATTGATGACTGACGATTGATGATTGATGATTGATCATTGATGATTGATGGTTGACGATTGATTTTGATGATTGATGTTTGATGATTGATAATTGATGATTGATGATGGATGATTGATAATTGATAATTGATGATTGATGATTGATGATTGATGATTGATGATTGATGATTGATGATTGATGATTGATGATTGATGATTGACGATTGATGATTGATGATTGTTGATTGATGATTGATGATTGATGATTGTTGATTGGTGATTGATGATTGATGATTGATGATTGATGATTGATGATTGATGATTGATGATTGATGATTGATGATTGATGATTGATGATTGATGATTGATGACTGTTGATTGGTGATTGATGATTGATGATTGATGATTGATGATTGATGATTGATGATCGATGATTGATGATTGATGATTGATGATTGATGATTGATGATTGATGATTGATGATTGATGATTGATGATTGATGATTGATGATCGATGATTGATGATTGATAATTGATGATTGATGGTTGATGATTGATGATTCATGATTGATGATTGATGATTGATGATTGATGATTGATGGTTGATTATTGATGACTGATGACTGATGATTGATGATTGATGATTGATGATTGATAATTGATGATTGATGATTGCTGATTGATGATTGGTGATTGATGGTTGATTATTGATGACTGATGATTGATGATTGATGATTGATAATTGATGATTTCTGATTGATGATTAACGATTGATTTTGATGATTGATGTTTAATGATTGATGATTGATGATTGATGATTGATGATTGATGATTGATGATTGATGATTGATGATTGATGATTGATTGATGATTGATGATTGATGATTGATGATTGATGATTGATGATTGATGATTGATGATTGATGATTGCTGATTGATGATTGACGATTGATTTTGATGGTTGATGTTTGATGATTGATGATTAATAATTGATGATTGATGATTGATAATTGATAATTGATGATTGATGATTGATGATTGATGATTGATGATTGATGATTGATGATTGATGATTAATGATTGATGATTGATGATTGATGATTGATTATTGATGATTGATGATTGATGATTGATGATTGATGATTGATGATTGATGATTGATGGTTGAATATTGATGATTGATGTTTGATGATTGATGATTGATGATTGATGGTTGATTATTGATGACTGATGATTGATGATTGATGATTGATGATTGTTAATTGATGATTGATGATTGCTGATTGATGATTGATGATTGATGGTTGATTATTGATGACTGATGATTGATGATTGATGATTGATAATTGATGATTGATGATTGATGATTGATGATTAATTATTAAAGATTGATGATTGATGATTGCTTATTGATGATTGACGATTGATTTTGATGATTGATGATTGATGATTGATAATTGGTGATTGATGATGGATGATTGATAATTGATGCTTGATGATTGATGATTGATGGTTGATGATTGATGATTGATGATTGATGATTGATGATTGATGATTGATGATTGATTATTGATGATTGATGATTGATGATTGATGATTGATGATTGTTGATTGATGATTGATGATTGATGATTGATGATTGATGATTGATGATTGATGATTGATGATTGGTGATTGATGATTGATGATTGATGATTGATGATTGATGATTGATGATTGATGATTGATGATTAATGATTGATGATTGTTGATTGATGATTGATGATTAATGATTGATGATTGATGATTGATTATTGATGATTGATGATTGATGATTGATGATTGATGATTGTTGATTGATGATTGATGATTGATGATTGATGATTGATGATTGATGATTGATGATTGATGATTGATGATTGGTGATTGATGATTGATGATTGATGATTCATGATATATGATTGATGACTAATAATTGATGATTGATGATCGATGATTGATGATTGATGATTGATGATTGATGGTTGATGATTGATGATTGATGATTGATGATTGATGATTGATGATCGATGATTGATGATTGATGATTGATGATTGATGATTGATGATTGATGATTGATGATTGATGATTGATGATTGATGATTGATGATTGATGATTGATGATTGATGATTGATGATTGATGATTGATGATTGATGGTTGTTTATTGGTGACTGATGATTGATGATTGATGATTGATTATTGATGATTGATAATTGATGATTGATGATTGCTGATTGATGATTGACGATTGATTTTGATGATTGATGTTAGATGATTGATGATTAATAATTGATGATTGATGATTGATAATTGATAATTGATGATTGATGATTGATGATTGATGATTGATGATTGATGATTGATGATTGATGATTGATGATTGATGATTGATGATTAATGATTGATGATTGATGATTGATGATTGATGATTGATGATTGATGATTATTAATCGATGATTAATTTTTCATGATTGATGATTGAATAATGACGATTGATGATTGATGATTGATGATTGATGATTGATGATTCATGATTGATGATTGATGATTGTTGATTGATGATTGATGATTGATGATTGATGATTGATGATTGATTATTGATGATTGATGATTGATGATTGATGATTGATGATTGATGATTGATGGTTGATGATTTATGATTGATGATTGATGATTGATGATTGATAATTGATGATTGATGATTGATTATTGATTATTGATGATTGATGATTGATGGTTGATGATTGATGATTGATGATTGATTATTGATGACTGATGATTGATGATTGATTATTGATGATTGATGATTGATGATTGATTATTGATTATTGATGATTGATGATTGACGATTGATGATTGATGATTGATGATTGATGATTGATGATTGATGATTGACGATTGATTTTGATGATTGATATTTGATGATTGATAATTGATGATTGATGATCGATGATTGATAATTGATGATTGATGATGGATGATTGATGATTGCTCATTGATGATTGATAATTGATAATTGATGATTGATGATTGATGATTGATGATTGATGATTGATGATTGATTATTGATGATTGATGATTGATGATTGATGGTTGATTATTGATGACTGATGATTGATGATTGATGATTGGTAATTGAAAATTGATGATTGATAATTGATGATTGCTGATTGATGATTGACGATTGATTTTGATGATTGATGTTTGATGATTGATTATTAATAATTGATGATTGATGATTGATAATTGATAATTGATGATTGATGATTGATGATTGATGATTGATGATTGATGATTGATGATTGATGATTGATTATTGATGATTGATGATTGATGATTGATGATTGATGATTGATGATTGATGATTGATTATTGATGATTGATGATTGATGATTGATGATTGATGATTGATGATTGATGATTGATGATTGATGATTGATGATTGATGATTGATGATTGATGATTGATGATTGATGATTGATGATTGATGATTGATGATTGATGATTGATGATTGATGATTGATGATTGATGATTGATGATTGATGGTTGATGATTGATGATTGGTGAGTGATGATTGATGATTGGTTATTGCTGATTGATGATTGATGGTTGATTATTGATGACTGATGATTGATGATTGATGATTGATGATTGATGATTGATGATTGATGATTGATGATTGATGATTGATGATTGATAATTGATAATTGATAATTGATGATTGCTGATTGATGATTGACGATTGATTTTGATGATTGATGTTTGATGATTGATGATTAATAATTGATGATTGATGATTGACAATTGATAATTGATAATTGATGATTGGTGATTGATGATTGATGATTGATGGTTGATGATTGATGATTGATGATTGATGATTGATGATTGATGATTGATGATTGATGATTGATGATTGATGATTGATGATTGATGATTGATGATTGAAGATTGATGATTGATGATTGATGATTGATGATTGATGATTGATAATTGATAATTGATAATTGATAATTGATGATTGATGATTGACGATTGATTTTGATGATTAATGTTTGATGATTGATGATAAATAATTGATGATTGATGATTGATAATTGATAATTGACGATTGATGATTGATGATTGATGATTGATGATTAATGATTGATGATTGATGATTGATGATCGATGATTGATGATTGATGATTGATGATTGATGATTGATGATTGATGATTGATGATTGATGATTGATGATTGATGATTGATGATTGATGATTGATGATTGATGATTGATGATTGATGATTGATGATTGATGATTGATGATTGATGATTGATGATTGATGATTGATGATTGATGATTGATGATTGATGATTGATGATTGATGATTGATGATTGATGATTGATGATTGATGATTGATGATTGATGATTGATGATTGATGATTGATGATTGATGATTGATGATTGATGATTGATGATTGATGATTGATGATTGTTGATTGTTGATTGATGATTGATGATTGGTTATTGATGATTGATCATTGATGATTGATGATTGATGGTTGATTATTGATGACTGATGATTGATGATTGATGATTGATGATTGATAATTGATGATTGACGATTGCTGATTGCTGATTGATGATTGCTGATTGATGATTGATGATTGATGATTGATGACTGATGATTGAGGATTGATGATTAATGATTGATAAATGATGATTGATGATTGCTGATTGATGATTGACGATTGATTTTGATGATTGATGTTTGATGATTGATGATTAATAATTGATGATTGATGATTGATAATTGATAATTGATGATTGATGATTGATGATTGATGATTGATGATTGATGATTGATGATTAATGATTGATGATTGATGATTGATGATTGATGATTGATGATTGATGATTGATGATTGATGATTGATGATTGATGATTGATGATTGATGATTGATGATTGAATATTGATGATTGATGATTGTTGATTGATGATTGATGATTGGTTATTGATGATCGATGATTGATGATTGATAATTGATGATTGGTGATTGATGATTGTTGATTGATGGTTGATGATTGATGATTGGTGATTGATGATTGATGATTGATGATTGATGATTGATGATTGATGATTGATAATTTATGATTGATGATTGATGATTCATGATTGATGGTTGATGATTGATGATTGATGATTGATGATTGATGGTTGATGATTGATGATTGATGATTGATGATTGATGATTGATGATTGATGATTGATGCTTGATGATTGATGATTGATGATTGATGATTGATGATTGATGATTGATGATTGATGACTGGTGATTGATGAGTAATTATTAAGGAATGATTAATGATGATTGATGATTGATGATTGATAATTGATGATTGATGATTGATGATTGATGATTGATGATTGATGATTGATGACTGATGATTGATGATTGATGATTGATGATTGATGACTAGTGATTGATGAGTAATTATTTAGGAATGATTAATGATGATTGATGATTGATGATTGATGATTGATGATTGATGATTGATGATTTATGATTGATGATTGATGATTGATGATTGATGACTGATGATTGATGATTGATGATTGATGACTAATAATTGATGATTGATGATTGATTATTGATGATTGATGATCGATGATTGATGATTGATGATTGATGATTGATGGTCGATGATTGATCATTGATGATTGATGATTGATGATGGATGATTGATGATTGATGATTGATGATTGATGATTGATGGTTGATGATTAATGATTGATGATTGATGATTGATGATTGATGACTGATGATTGATGCTTGATGATTGATGATTGATGATTGATGATTGATGATTGATGATTGATGATTGATGATTGATGATTGATGATTGATGATTGATGATTGATGATTGATGATTGATGATTGATGATTGATGATTGATGATTGACGATTGATGAATGATGATTGATGATTGATGATTGATGATTGATGATTGATGATTGATGATTGCTGATTGATGATTGACGATTGATTTTGATGATTGATGATTGATGATTGATAATTGATGATTGATGATGGATGATTGATAATTGATAATTGATGATTGATGATTGATGATTGATGATTGGTGATTGATGATTGATGATTGATGATTGATGATTGATGATTGATGATTGATGATTGATGATTGATGATTGATGATTGATGATTGATGATTGATGATTGATGATTGATGATTGATGATTGATGATTGATGATTGATGAATGTTGATTGATGATTCATGATTGATGATTGATGATTGATGATTCATGATATATGATTGATGACTAATAATTGATGATTGATGATTGATGATTGATGATTGATGGTTGATGATTGATGATTGATGATTGATGATTCATGATTGATGATCGATGATTGATGATTGATGACAGATGATTGATGATTGATGATTGATGATTGATGATTGATGATTGATGATTGATGATTGATGATTGATGATTGATGATTGATGATTGATGATTGATGATTGATGATTGATGGTTGATGATTGATGATTGATGATTGATGATTGATGATTGATGATTGATGATTGATGATTGATGATTGATGATTGATGATTCTGATTGATGATTGATGGTTGATTATTGATGACTGATGATTGATGATTGATGATTGATGATTGATAATTGATGATTGATGATTGCTGATTGATGATTGACGATTGATTTTGATGATTGATGTTTGATGATTGAGGATTAATAATTGATGAGTGATGATTGATAATTGATAATTGATGATTGATGATTGATGATTGATGATTGATAGTTGATGATTGATGTTTGATTATTGATGATTGATGGTTGATGATTGATGATTGATGATTGATGATTGATGATTGATGATTGATGATTGATGATTGATGATTGATGATTGATGATTGATGATTGTTGATTGATGATGGATGATTGATGATTGATAATTGATGATTGATGATTGATGGTTGATGATTGATGATTGATGATTGATGATTGATGATTGATGATTGATGATTGATGTTTGATGATTGATGATTGATGATTGATGATTGATGATTGATGATTGATGATTGGTGATTGATGATTGATGCTTGATGATTGATGATTGATGATTGATGATTGATGATTGATGATTGATAATTGATGATTGATGATTGCTGATTGATGATTGACGATTGATTTTGATGATTGATGTTTGATGATTGAGGATTAATAATTGATGATTGATGATTGATTATTGATGATTGATGATCGATGATTGATGATTGATGATTGATGGTTGATGATTGATGATTGATGATTGATGATTGATGATTGATGATTGATGATTGATGATCGATGATTGATGATTGATGATTGATGATTGATGATTGATGGTTGATGATTGATGATTGATGATTGATGATTGATGATTGATGATTGATGATTGATAATTGATGATTGATGATTGATGATTGATGATTGATGATTGATGATTGATGATTGATGATTGATGATTGATGATTGATGATTGATGATTGATGATTGATGATTGATGATTGATGATTGATGATTGATGATTGATGATTGATGATTGATGATTGATGACTGATGATTGATGATTGATGATTGATGATTGATGATTGATGATTGATGATTGATGATTGATGATTGATGATTGATGATTGATGATTGATGATTGATGATTGATGATTGATGATTGATGATTGATGATTGATTATTAAAGATTGATGATTGATGATTGCTGATTGATGATTGACGATTGATTTTGATGATTGATGATTGATGATTGATAATTGATGATTGATGATGGATGATTGATAATTGATAATTGATGATTGATGATTGATGGTTGATGATTGATGATTGATGATTGATGATTGATGATAGATGATTGGTGATTGATGATTGATGATTGATGATTGATGATTGATGATTGATGATTGATGATTGATGATTGATGATTGATGATTGATGATTGATGATTGCTGATTGATGATTGATGTTTAATGGTTGATGATTGATAATTGATGATTGATGAATGTTGATTGATGATTCATGATTGATGATTGATGATTGATGATTCATGATATATGATTGATGACTAATAATTGATGATTGATGATTGCTGATTGATGATTGATGATTGATGATTGATGATTGATGATTGATGATTGATGATTGATGATTGATGGTTGATGATTGATGATTGATGATTGATTATTGATGATCGATGATTGATGATTGATGATTGCTGATTGATGATTGACGATTGATTTTGATGATTGATGTTTAATGATTGATGATTAATAATTGATGATTGATGATTGATTATTGATAATTGATGATTGATGATTGATGATTGATGATTGATGATTGATGATTGATGATTGATGATTGTTGATTGATGATTGATGATTGATGACTGATGATTGATTATTGATGATTGATGATCGATGATTGATGATTGATGATTGATGATTGATGATTGATGATTGATGATTGATGATTGATGGTTGATGAATTATGATTGATGATTGATGATTGATGATCGAAGATTGATGATTGATGATTGATGATTGATGATTGATGATTGATGATTGATGATTGATGATTGATGATTGATGGTTGATGATTGATGATTGATGATTGATGATTGATGACTGATGATTGATGATTGATGATTGATGATTGATGATTGATGATTGATTATTGATGATTGATGACTGACGATCGATGATTGATGATTGATGATTGATGATTGATGATTGATGGTTGACGATTGATTTTGATGATTGATGTTTGATGATTGATAATTGATGATTGATGATGGATGATTGATAATTGATAATTGATGATTGATGATTGATGATTGATGATTGATGATTGATGATTGATGATTGATGATTGATGATTGATGATTGACGATTGATGATTGATGATTGTTGATTGATGATTAATGATTGATGATTGATGATTGGTGATTGATGATTGATGATTGATGATTGATGATTGATGATTGATGATTGATGATTGATGATTGATGATTGATGATTGATGATTGATGATTGATGACTGTTGATTGGTGATTGATGATTGATGATTGATGATTGATGATTGATGATCGATGATTGATGATTGATGATTGATGATTGATGATTGATGATTGATGATTGATGATTGATGATTGATGATTGATGATTGATGATTGATGGTTGAATATTGATGATTGATGTTTGATGATTGATGATTGATGATTGATGATTGATGATTGATGATTGATGATTGATGACTGATGATTGCTGATTGATGATTGATGATTGTTAATTGATGATTGATGATTGATGATTGCTGATTGATGATTGATGATTGATTGTTGATTATTGATGACTGATGATTGATGATTGATGATTGATAATTGATGATTGATGATTGATAATTGATGATTGATTATTAAAGATTGATGATTGATGATTGCTTATTGATGATTGACGATTGATTTTGATAATTGATGATTGATGATTGATAATTGGTGATTGACGATGGATGATTGATAATTGATAATTGATGATTGATGATTGATGGTTGATGATTGATGATTGATGATTGATGATTGATGATTGATGATTGATGATTAATGATTGATGATTCATGATTGATTATTGATGATTGATGATTGATGATTGATGATTGATGATTGATGATTGTTGATTGATGATTGATGATTGATGATTGATGATTGATGATTGATGATTGATGATTGGTGATTGATGATTGATGATTGATGATTGATGATTGATGATTGATGATTGATGATTGATGATTGATGATTGATGATTGATGATTGATGATTGATGACTGTTGATTGGTGATTGATGATTGATGATTGATGATTGATGATTGATGATCGATGATTGATGATTGATGATTGATGATTGATGATTGATGATTGATGATTGATGATTGATGATTGATGATTGATGATTGATGATTGATGATTGATGATTGATGATTGATGATTGATGATTGATGATTGATGATTGATGATTGATGATTGATGATTGATGATCGATGATTGATGATTGATGATTGATGATTGATGGTTGATGATTGATGATTCATGATTGATGATTGATGATTGATGATTGATGATTGATGATTGATGGTTGATTATTGATGACTGATGATTGATGATTGATGATTGATGATTGATAATTGATGATTGATGATTGCTGATTGATGATTGGTGATTGATGGTTGATTATTGATGACTGATGATTGATGATTGATAGTTGATGATTTCTGATTGATGATTAACGATTGGTTTTGATGATTGATGTTTAATGATTGATGATTGATGATTGATGATTGATGATTGATGATTGATGATTGATGATTGATGATTGATGATTGATTGATGATTGATGATTGATTATTGATGATTGATGATTGATGATTGCTGATTGATGATTGACGATTGATTTTGATGGTTGATGTTTGATGATTGATGATTAATAATTGATGATTGATGATTGATAATTGATAATTGATAATTGATGATTGATGATTGATGATTGATGATTGATGATTGATGATTGATGATTGATGATTGATGATTGATGATTGATGATTAATGATTGATGATTGATGATTGATGATTGATGATTGATGATTGATGATTGATGATTGATGATTGATGATTGATGATTGATGATTGATGATTGATGATTGATGATTGATGATTGATGATTGATGATTGATGATTGATGGTTGAATATTGATGATTGATGTTTGATGATTGATGAATGATGATTGATGGTTGATTATTGATGACTGATGATTGATGATTGATGATTGATGATTGTTAATTGATGATTGATGATTGCTGATTGATGATTGATGATTGATGGTTGATTATTGATGACTGATGATTGATGATTGATGATTGATAATTGATGATTGATGATTGATGATTGATTATTAAAGATTGATGATTGATGATTGCTTATTGATGATTGACGATTGATTTTGATGATTGATGATTGATAATTGGTGATTGATGATGGATGATTGATAATTGATAATTGATGATTGATGATTGATGGTTGATGATTGATGATTGATGATTGATGATTGATGATTGATGATTGTTGATTGATGATTGATGATTGATGATTGATGATTGATGATTGATGATTGGTGATTGATGATTGATGATTGATGATTGATGATTGATGATTGATGATTGATGATTGATGATTGTTGATTGATGATTCATGATTGATGATTGATGATTGATGATTCATGATATATGATTGATGACTAATAATTGATGATTGATGATTGATGATTGATGATTGATGGTTGATGATTGATGATTGATGATTGATGATTGATGATCGATGATTGATGATTGATGATTGATGATTGATGATTGATGATTGATGATTGATGATTGATGATTGATGATTGATGATTGATGATTGATGATTGATGATTGATGATTGATGATTGATGATTGATGGTTGTTTATTGGTGACTGATGATTGATGATTGATGATTGATGATTGATGATTGATAATTGATGATTGATGATTGCTGATTGATGATTGACGATTGATTTTGATGATTGATGTTTGATGATTGATGATTAATAATTGATGATTGATGATTGATAATTGATAATTGATGATTGATGATTGATGATTGATGATTGATGATTGATGATTGATGATTGATGATTGATGATTGTTGATTGATGATTGATGATTGATGATTGATGATTAATAATTGATGATTAATTATTCATGATTGATGATTGAATAATGACGATTGATGATTGATGATTGATGATTGATGATTGATGATTGATGATTGATGATTGATGATTGATGATTGATGATTGATGATTGATGATTGTTGATTGATGATTGATGATTGATGATTGATTATTGATGATTGATGATTGATGATTGATGATTGATGATTGATGATTGATGGTTGATGATTTATGATTGATGATTGATGATTGATGATTGATGATTGATTATTGATTATTGATGATTGATGATTGATGGTTGATGATTGATGATTGATGATTGATTATTGATGACTGATGATTGATGATTGATGATTGATGATTGATGATTGATGATTGATGATTGATTATTGATGATTGATGATTGACGATTGATGATTGATGATTGATGATTGATGATTGACGATTGATTTTGATGATTGATGTTTGATGATTGATAATTGATGATTGATGATGGATGATTGATAATTGATAATTGACGATTGATGATGGATTATTGATGATTGATGATTGCTGATTGATGATTGATAATTGATAATTGATGATTGATGATTGATGATTGATGATTGATGATTGATGATTGATGATTGATTATTGATGAATGATGATTGATGATTGATGATTGTTGATTGGTGATTGATGATTGATGATTGATGGTTGATGATTGATGATTGATGATTGATGATTGATGATTGATGATTGATTATTGATGATTGATGGTTGATGATTGATGATTGATGATTGATGATTGATGATTGATGATTAATGATTGATGATTGATGATTGATGGTTGATAATTGATGACTGATGATTGATGATTGATGATTGATGATTGATGATTGATGATTGATGATTGATGATTGATAATTGATGATTGATGATTGATGATTGCTGATTGATGATTGATGATTGATAGTTGATTATTGATGACTGATGATTGATGATTGATGATTGAAAATTGATGATTGATAATTGATGATTGATGATTGCTGATTGATGATTGACGATTGATTTGATGATTGATGTTTGATGATTGATGATTAATAATTGATGATTGATGATTGATAATTGATAATTGATGATTGATGATTGATGATTGATGATTGATGGTTGATGATTGATGATTGATGATTGATGATTGATGATTGATGATTGATGATTGATGATTGATGATTGATGATTGATGATTGATGATTGATGATTGATGATTGATGATTGATGGTTGATGATTGATGATTGGTGATTGATGATTGATGATTGGTGATTGATGATTGATGATTGATGGTTGATTATTGATGATTAATGATCTATGATTGATGATTGATGATTGATAATTGATGATTGATGATTGCTGATTGATGATTGATGGTTGATTATTGATGACTGATGATTGATGATTGATAATTGATGATTGATGATTGATGATTGATGATTGATGATTGATGATTGATAATTGATAATTGATGATTGCTGATTGATGATTGACGATTGATTTTGATGATTGATGTTTGATGATTAATGATTAATAATTGATGATTGATGATTGATAATTGATAATTGATGATTGGTGATTGATGATTGATGATTGATGATTGATGATTGATGATTGATGATTGATGATTGATGATTGATGATTGATGATTGATGATTGATGATTGATGATTGATGATTGATGATTGATGATTGAAGATTGATGATTGATGATTGATGATTGATGATTGATGATTGATGATTGATAATTGATAATTGATGATTGATAATTGACGATTGATTTTGATGATTGATGTTTGATGATTGATGATAAATAATTGATGATTGATGATTGATAATTGATAATTGACGATTGATGATTGATGATTGATGATTGATGATTGATGATCGATGATTGATGATTGATGATTGATGATTGATTATTGATGATTGATGATTGATGATTGATGATTGATGATTGATGATTGATGATTGATGATTGATGATTGATGATTGATGATTGATGATTGATGATTGAAGATTGATGATTGATGATTGATGATTGATGATTGATGATTGATGATTGATGATTGATGATTGATGATTGTTGATTGATGATTGATGATTGGTTATTGATGATTGATCATTGATGATTGATGATTGATGGTTGATTATTGATGACTGATGATTGATGATTGATGATTGATGATTGATAATTGATGATTGACGATTGCTGATTGATGATTGCTGATTGATGATTGATGATTGATGATTGATGACTGATGATTGAGGATTGATGATTAATGATTGATAATTGATGATTGATGATTGCTGATTGATGATTGACGATTGATTTTGATGATTGATGTTTGATGATTGACTATTAATAATTGATGATTGATGATTGATAATTGATAATTGATGATTGATGATTGATGATTGATGATTGATGATTGATGATTGATGATTGATGATTGATGATTGATGATTGATGATTGATGATTGATGATGATGATTGATGATTGATGATTGATGATTGATGATTGATGATTGATGATTGATGATTGATGATTGATGATTGATGATTGATGATTGATGATTGATGATTGATGATTGAATATGATGATTGATGATTGATGATTGTTGATGATTGATGATTGATGATTGATGATTGATGATGATGGTTGATAATTGATGATTGATGATTGATGATTGATGATTGATGATTGATGATTGATGATTGATGATTGATGACTGGTGATTGAGTAATTATTAAGGAATGATTAATGATGATTGATGATTGATGATTGATGATTGATGATTGATTATTGATGATTGATGATTGATGATTGATGATTGATGATTGATGACTGATGATTGATGATTGATGATTGATGATTGATGACTGGTGATTGATGAGTAATTATTGAGGAATGATTATGATGATTGATGATGATGATTGATGATTGATGATTGATGATTGATGATTGATGATTGATGATTGATGATTGATGATTGATGATTGATGATGTTGATTGATGGTATGATTGAGGAATGGATTGATGATGATTGATGATTGATGATTGATGATTGATGATTGATGATTGATGATTGATGATTGATGATTGATGATTGATGATTGATGACTGATGATTGATGATTGATGATTGATGAATATGATTGATGATTGATGATTGATTATTGATGATTGATGATTGATGATTGATGATTGATGATTGATGATTGATGATTGATGATTGATGATTGATGATGATGATGGTGATGATTGATGATTGATGATTGATGATTGATGATTGATGATTGATGATTGATGATTGATGATTGATGATTGATGATTGATGATTGATGATTGATGATTGATGATTGATGATGATTGATGATGATTGATGATTGATGATTGATGATTGATGATTGATGATTGATGATTGATGATTGATGATTGATGATTGATGATTGATGATTGATGATTTATGATTGATGATTGATGATTGATTGACGATTGATGAATGATGATTGATGATTGATGATTGATGATTGATGATTGCTGATTGATGATTGACGATTGATTTTGATGATTGATGATTGATGATTGATAATTGATGATTGATGATGGATGATTGATAATTGATAATTGATGATTGATGATTGATGCTTGATGATTGATGATTGATGATTGATGATTGATGATTGATGATTGATGATTGATGATTGATGATTGATGATTGGTGATTGATGATTGATGATTGATGATTGATGATTGATGATTGATGATTGATGATTGATGATTGATGATTGATGATTGATGATTGATGATTGATGATTGATGATCGATGATTGATGATTGATGATCGATGATTGATGATTGATGACTGATGATTGATGATTGATGATTGATGATTGATGATTGATGATTGATGATTGATGATTGATGATTGATGATTGATGATTGATGATTGATGATTGATGATTGATGATTGATGATTGATGATTGATGATTGATGATTGATGATTGATGATTGATGATTGATGATTGATGATTGATGATTGATGATTGATGATTGATGATTGATGATTGATGATTGATGATTGATGGTTGATTAATGATGACTGATGATTGATGATTGATTATTGATGATTGATGATTGATGATTGATAATTGATGATTGATGATTGCTGGTTGATGATTGACGATTGATTTTGATGATTGATGTTTGATGATTGAGGATTAATAATTGATGATTGATGATTGATAATTGATAATTGATAATTGATGATTGATGATTGATGATTGATGATTGATGATTGATGATTGATGATTGATAGTTGATGATTGATGATTGATGATTGATTCTTGATGATTGATGGTTGATGATTGATGATTGATGATTGATGATTGATGATTGATGATTGATGATTGTTGATTGATGATGGATGATTGATAATTGTTAATTGATGATTGATGATTGATGGTTGATGATTGATGATTGATGATTGATGATTGATGATTGATGATTGATGATTGATGATTGATGATTGATGATTGATGATTGAAGATTGATGATTGATGACTGATGATTGGTGATTGATGATTGATGATTGATGATTGATGATTGATGATTGATGATTGATAATTGATGATTGATGATTGCTGATTGATGATTGACGATTGATTTTGATGATTGATGTTTGATGATTGAGGATTAATAATTGATGATTGATGATTGATTATTGATGATTGACGATCGATGATTAATGATTGATGATTGATGATTGATGATTGATGGTTGATGATTGATGATTGATGATTGATGATTGATGATTGATAATGGATGATTGATGATTGATGATTGATGATTGATGGTTGATGATTGATGATTGATGATTGATGATTGATGATTGATGTTTGATGATTGATAATTGATGATTGATGATTGATGATTGATGATTGATGATTGATGATTGATGATTGATGATTGATGATTGATGATTGATGATTGATGATTGATGATTGATGATTAATGATTGATGATTGATGATTGATGATTGATGATTGATGATTGATGATTGATGATTGATGATTGATGATTGATGATTGATGATTGATGATTGATGATTGATGATTGATGATTGATGATTGATTATTAAAGATTGATGATTGATGATTGCTGATTGATGATTGACGATTGATTTTGATGATTGATGATTGATGATTGATAATTGATGATTGATGATGGATGATTGATAATTGATAATTGATGATTGATGATTGATGATTGATGGTTGATGATTGATGATTGATGATTGATGATTGATGATTGATGATTGATGATTGGTGATTGATGATTGATGATTGATGATTGATGATTGATGATTGATGATTGATGATTGATGATTGATGATTGATGATTGATGATTG